>JANUSC010000083.1:652500-820920 GCA_025200525.1 Camellia lanceoleosa | reverse complement strand
ATAGGTGTTCGGAAAGTGTTCAACCCTAATGCGTGAGAAATGGTAAGTGAACTCAGATACATATCTCGCCATCGCTAAGCAGAGAATCCGCATAGTGTTCTGGAAAAGTTCGGAAACCCCTAATGCCTCGGAGAAATTGTAAGTGAACGCCGTGACGGTATACATTATCCTCAAGAACTTCGTAGGAGGAGAATCCGTGATAGGTGTTCCAAAGTTGTTCGAACTCCCCAATTCAACGCATGAGAAATGGTAAGTAAAGTCAAGATTTACATATCTCGCCATCCGGTGCGAGGAGAATCGCTTTCGGGGTGTTCGAAAGGTTCGAACCTCTAACGCTGCGAGAAATGGCGGGTAAACGCCGATTTACATATCTCAAGCATCGCGGCAAGAGAGAACTGTGATAGGTGCAGTTCGGAAAGTGTTCAAACCCCTAATGCGCCAGAAATGGTAAGTAATGCCAGATTTATTTACATCTCGCCATCGGTAGGAGAATCTGTGAGTAGGTGTTCGCTTGTTCAAATCTTCTAATGCAAAGTGAAATGGTAAGTAAATGCCAGATTTATATGCATATTCTTCCATCAGGCGAGAGAATCTTAGTATGCTGCTTGAGTGTCAAACCCACGCAATAAGAAATGGGTAAGTAAACGGTAATAACCGTAATTTCTCAGATATGAATTCGGACTTCTTCAAGATATGAATCTGCGACTTTCAAATTTCTATTTTATATAAGTTTTTGAATGTATGTTATGTAGAATTTCTATGTGCACTTCATGTATTAATTAAATTTCTATGTGCACTCAAGGCACACTAAACGAAATCTTTAGAGCAAAATGAAATTTATCTGTTGGTCTCGAACATTATCTGTCACAATTAACCTATTTGGATTTGAAATTGGGCCACTTTTAGAGGCTTAATTTTCTAAATTGATTTAATATTTGAAATCAAGACATTTTTTAAGCTCTAATAGGGATTTTCTGTAAATTTTAATTCTTGGACAAGTCAAAACCATTTCTGATGCTTAAACGCATTCGTTTGCCTATTATATAAAATATAAATATCTAAATATCTTATATAACCTTTTGGGCATGTTGACTTATCTCTGGGTGCAACACAAAGGAAAGGATAAATGTGGGTGAGAGAGAGAAGCCAACAAGTGAGGAATTTGGGAGAAATTCTTGAAGACTTGCTTGAATTCGAACCCAAGGTATGGAAAATTTTGATCTTGTCTCACTCCCTCTTAGTTATGGTTGGAACTTCTTCCTTAGTCAAGTGGGAGTAAATTGAACATCTTATGTGGTAATTTGCAAGTTTGAGGATCAAATTGGAGTTATGAGAAGGGAATTTATACTCTAAATCTTTTGCTATTCCATGAAAAATATGTATTTATGAGTTTGAATTGGAAGCTCGAGTAGTTCTATGTATATATAAAGTAAAAGTGTATGTGAAGTATGAAGTGAGCGAGGAGTGGGTTATGGAATTTAAGGATGATTGAACTCAATTTTGTGAAAGAACTTATATATATAAGATAATTGTGTGTTTAATCGATTTTGGAACTATGGTAATCCTGATTATGTTTGTAATTGAGAGAATGAGGTTTGAATATCAAGGTAGAACTCAAATGGAGGAAAACGGTTTCAGACTCAGTTCGTCCGCCGGAAGGAGAATAGCCTCGCCGAAAGGAAAATCACTCTTTCAAAGAAGTTTTTCAAAATTATCATCCGCCGAAAGCGGAGGAATTTCGCCGAGCCGAAAATTCACTTCTCAGATTTTTGGTGGACAGGTGTCCGCCGAAAGTGGTTAAAGTGGCGCCGAGCGAGGACTGCTTTAAAAAATTGCGTTATTCTATTTTACTGCGTGCTATACCCTCCGGGTCTTTTTAGAATATTTGTTTTGGCGACTTTGAGATGATTATAAATTCATGTGAACAAAAAGGAAAACTAATTTTAAGATGATTGTGTGTGGCACAATAATTCTCAAGGCACTAGCACGCCAACATAACGTTTAAACATTGCAGGAGTAGTGTGCATCGAAAGCATACATTATTTACGGCGTTGCTAAATGTCTCGCACATGGCCTCGTCATTCGCTATTCGGACCTCGCTATTCATATGATCTCACATTGTTGGAAGTTAATGAAGATAATGAAGACAAATGTTGAAAAGATAAATTCTGGGCCATAAGGCTGTTCTGGGTCGCAAGATCGTTCTGATAATTCTGGGCCATAAGGCTGTTCTGGGTTGCAAGACCGTTCTGATAATTCTGGGCCATAAGGCTATTCTGGGTCGCAAGACCGCTTCGAGCACTCGGGGCTATAAGGCCGCTTTCCGGGTCGCAAGACCATTCTAATAATTCGCCATAAGGTCGCCCGGTCTAAAGACTGCTTCGATAATCGGGCCGTAAGGCCGCTTCAGAATAAATATAACACGAGGCCAAAGGCCATTCTGGAAATAAAATAATCTCAACTTTAATGTTGAATTTCTTTCTGATAAATGCACTATTGTTATGCTTCTGACAAATGCACTATTGTTGGTGTTTTGTAATTAGTAAACCGCTTAATTATTGCTGTTATTCACCCAGCTTGTCTCATCCCCGTTATCGTTCTAATTATTCATCGATATGAGTTTGTCTCATCTGCCATTTGCCTCTTCTCGTGAGGTAATCAACTTGGAATCGTGTTCAGGTATCGCATCACCATCTTTGTTAGCCTGGCGACGACTAGGCACATGAGCAAGCCCTTATTGTACCATCTTTTGTTAGCCTAAGGATGACTAGGCACATGAGCAGCCCTGCATACTAGGGAGCAGCCATCTTTTGTTAGCCTGCGTGGACGACTAGGCACATGGAGAAGTTCTTGCATACTGTAGAGCGCCTTTGTTTGACTTTGTCTTTGGGCCTTAATCATTTTGTTAGCTTGAAGCAGCTTTGTATTTATATTTTGTTGATGCCCAATATCTGCTAGACTTGTAATTCTCAGATGTATCTCAGATGTATGTTATTATAAGTTTATTTTGAGGCATGGTCCCGGTCAGTAGTAGCTCAATGGATATATTCCATGTTATTCTGTTGAATTTTACGCTTCCACTGTGCCCCAACTTCTATTTCACCATAGGTTGGTTTGTTTGTTTCATCATATCATGCCCAAATTCTTAGTAAATGGATTAGGGTAAACGTCAGATTTACATATCTTGCCATCAGGCATGAGAACTGTGATAGGTGTTCGGTGTTCGAACCCTAATGCGTGAGAGAAATGGTGGCGAACGCCAGATTTACATATTCGCCATCGGCAGAGAATCCGCATAGGTGTTCGAGTGTTCAACCGCAATGCGGTGAAATTGTAAGTAAACGCCGATTTATATATTCGCCATTGTAGGAGAATCCGTATAGGTGTTCGAAAGTGTTCGAACCCTACGCATGAGAAATTGTAAGTAAACGCCAGATTTACATATTCCGCCATCGTGGCCAGAATCAGATAGGTGTTCGAGTGTTCAACCCTAACGCGTGAGAAACGGTAAACACCGGATTTACATATCTACCACCGCAGAAAATCCGTGATAGGTGTTCGGTGTTCAACCCTAAGGCATGAGAAATGGTAAGCAAACGCCGATTAACATATCCGCCATCGCAGGGTGAGAATCAGTGACGCGTGTTCAGTGTTCGAAAGTGTTCGGAAACCCCAACGCGCGAGAAATGGTAAGTAAATGCCAGATATATCTCGCCACTATGCGCAGTAATCCGTATAGGTGTTCGATGTTCAACCCTAATGCGGAGAAATGGTAAGTAAACGCCAGATTTACATATCTCGCCATCGTGCAGAGAATCAGATAGGTGTTCAAGTGTTCAACCGCAATGCGTGAGAAATGGTAAGTAAACGCCAGATTTACATATCTCGCCATCGCAGAGAATCCTATAGGTGTTCGAGTGTTCAACCGTAATGCGGAGAGATGGTAACTAAACGCCGATTACATATCCGCCACCGCAGAGAATCTGTGACAGTGTTCGAGTGTTTGAACCCTAATGCATGAAAAATGGTAAGTAAACGCCAGATTTACATATCCGCCATCGCAGAGAATCAGACAGGTGTTCGAGTGTTCAACCCTAATGCGTGAGAAATGGTCAAGCAAACGCCAGATTTACATATTCGCCATCGCCGAGAATCAGATAGGTGTTCGAGTGTTCAACCCTAATGCGTGAGAAATGGTAAGTAAACGCCAGATTTACATATCCGCCATCGCAGAGAATCAGATAGGTGTTCCTTGTTCAACCCTAATGCGGAGAAATGATGGGCAAACGCCAGATTTACATATTCGCCATCGCACAGAGAATCCGTGATAGGTGTTCGACCGTTCAACCGCAATGCGAGAAATGGTAAGTAAACGCCAGATTTATATATCCGCCATCGCGCAGAGAATCAGACAGGTGTTCGAGTGTTCAACCCCAATGCATGAGAAATGGTAAGTAAACGCCAGATTACATATCTCCGCCATCGGCAGAGAATCCGACAGGTGTACGAGTGTTCAACCCTAATGCGTGAGAAATGGTAAGAAAACACCGATTTACATATCTCGCCATCGCGGCAGAGAATCAGATAGGTGTTTGAGTGTTCAACCCTAATGCGGAGAAATGGTAAGTAAACGCCATATTTACATATCTCGCCATCGCGGCAGAGAATTCATATAGGTGTCCGAGTGTTCAACCCTAATGCATGAGAAATGGTATGTAAACGCCAGACATATCGCGAGAAATCACAGGTAAGTAAACGCCAGATTTACATATCCGCCATCGCAGAGAATCAGATGTGTTCGAGTGTTCAACCAATGCGTGAGAAATGGTAAACGCCGATTTACATATCTCGCCATCGCGCAGAGAATCAGATAGGTGTTCGAAAGTTCAACCCTAATGCGTGAGAAATGGTAAGTAAACGCCAGATTTACATATCCGCCATCGCAGAGAATCAGATAGGTGTTCGAAAGTGTTCAAACCGTAATGCGTGAAATGGTAAGTAAACGCCAGATTTACATATTCCGCCATCGCGCAGAGAATCCGTGATAGTGTTCGAGTGTTCAACCCTAATGCGCGAGAAATGGCAAGTAAACGCCAGATTTACATATTCGCCATCGCGGCAGAGAATCAGATAGGTGTTCGAGTGTTCAACCATAATGCGCGAGAAATGGTAAGTAAACGCCGATTTACATATTCGCCATCGGCAGAGAATCTGATAGGTGTTCGAAAGTGTTCAACCCTAATGCGCGAGAAATGGTAAGAAACGCCAGATTTACATATTCCGCCATCGCGCAGAGAATCCGATAGGTGTTCGAGTGTTCAACCCTACGCGCGAGAAATGGTAAGTAAACGCCAGATTTACATATCCGCCATCGGCAGAGAATCAGATAGGTGTTCGAGTGTTCAACCCTAATGCGAGAGAAATGGTAAGTAAACGCCAGATGCATTTATATCCGCCATCGCGCAGAGAATCAGATAGGTGTTCGAGTGTTCAACCCTAATGCGCGAGAAATGGTAAGTAAACGCCAGATTTACATATCTCGCCATCGCGCAGAGAATGTGATAGGTGTTCGGTGTTCAACCCTAATGCGCGAGAAATGGTAAGTAAACGCCAGATTTACATATCTCGCCATCGCAGAGAATCAGATAGGTGTTCGAGTGTTCGAACCCTAATGCGAGAAATGGTAAGTAAACGCCGATTTACATATTCCGCCATCGCTGCAGAGAATCCGATAGGTGTTCGAAAGTGTTCAACCCTAATGCGTGAGAAATGGTAAGTAAACGCCAGATTTACATATCCGCCATCGCGCAGAGAGAATCAGATAGTGTTCGAAAGTGTTCAACCCTAATGCGCGAGAAATGGTAAACGCCAGATTTACATATTCCGCCATCGCAGAGAATCCGATAGGTGTTCGAGTGTTCAACCCTAATGCGCGAGAAATGGTAAGTAAACGCCAGATTTACATATCCGCCATCGCAGAGAATCTGATAGGTGTTCGAGTGTTCAACCCTAATGCGTGAGAAATGGTAAGTAAACGCCAGATTTACATATTCCGCCATCGCGCAGAGAATCAGATAGGTGTTCGAAAGTGTTCAACCCTAATGCGCGAGAAATGGTAAGTAAACGCCAGATTTACATATTCGCCATCGCAGAGAATCCGTGATAGGTGTTCGAGTGTTCAACCCTAATGCGCGAGAAATGGTAAGTAAACGCCAGATTTACATATCTCGCCATCGCGCAGAGAATCAGATAGGTGTTCGAGTGTTCAACCCTAATGCGTGAGAAATGGTAAGTAAACGCCGATTTACATATCCGCCATCGCGGCAGAGAATCCATAGGTGTTCGAGTGTTCAACCCTAATGCGTGAGAAATGGTAAGTAAACGCCAGATTTACATATCTCGCCATCGCAGAGAATCCGTATAGGTGTTCGAAAAGTTCAAACGCCAGATTTACATATCTCGCCATCGCGGCAGAGAATCAGATAGGTGTTCGAGTGTTCAACCCTAATGCGTGAAATGGTAAGTAAACGCCATTTACATATTCCGCCATCGCAGAGAATCCGCAGGTGTTCGGAGTGTTCAACCCTAATGCGAGAAATGGTAAGTAAACGCCAGATTTACATATCCGCCATCGCGCAGAGAATCAGATAGGTGTTCGAGTGTTCAACCCTAATGCGTGAGAAATGGTAAGTAAACGCCAGATTTACATATCCGCCATCGCGCAGAGAATCAGATAGGTGTTCGAGTGTTCAACCCTAATGCGCGAGAAATGGTAAGTAAACGCCAGATTTACATATCCGCCATCGCAGAGAATCCGCATAGGTGTTCGAGTGTTCAACCCTAATGCGTGAGAAATGGTAAAACGCCAGATTTACATATCCGCCATCGGGCAGAGAATCAGATAGGTGTTCGAGTGTTCAACCCTAATGCGTGAGAAATGGTAAGTAAACGCCAGATTTACATATCTCGCCATCGCGCAGAGAATCAGATAGGTGTTCGAAAGTGTTCAACCCTAATGCGAGAAATGGTAAGTAAACGCCAGATTTACATATCTCGCCATCGCAGAGAGAATCCGTGATAGGTGTTCGAAAGTGTTCAACCCTAATGCGTGAGAAATGGTAAGTAAACGCCAGATTTACATATCCGCCATCGCGCAGAGAATCAGAGGTGTTCGAGTGTTCAACCCTAATGCGTGAGAAATGGTAAGTAAACGCCGATTTACATATCCGCCATCGCAGAGAATCAGATAGGTGTTCGAGTGTTCAAACCCTAATGCGCGAGAAATGGTAAGTAAACGCCAGATTTACATATTCGCCATCGCGCAGAGAATCCGTGATAGGTGTTCGAGTGTTCAACCCCAATGCGCGAGAAATGGTAAGTAAACGCCAGATTTACATATCCGCCATCGGCAGAGAATCAGATAGGTGTTCGAAAGTGTTCAACCCTAATGCGTGAGAAATGGTAAGTAAACGCCAGATTTACATATCCGCCATCGCGCAGAGAATCAGATAGGTGTTCGAGTGTTCAACCCTAATGCGCGAGAAATGGTAAGTAAACGCCAGATTTACATATCTCGCCATCGCGCAGAGAATCCGATAGGTGTTCGAGTGTTCAACCCTAATGCGTGAGAAATGGTAAGTAAACGCCAGATTTACATATCTCGCCATCGCGCAGAGAATCCGTGATAGGTGTTCGAGTGTTCAACAATGCGTGAGAAATGGTAAGTAAACGCCAGATTTACATATCCGCCATCAGGCAGAGAATCCGTGATAGGTGTTCGAAAGTGTTCAACCCTAATGCGTGAGAAATGGTAAGTAAACGCCGATTTACATATCCGCCATCGCAGAGAACCGTGATAGGTGTTCGAGTGTTCAACCCTAATGCGCGAGAAATGGTAAGTAAACGCCAGATTTACATATCCGCCATCGCGCAGAGAATCAGATAGGTGTTCGAGTGTTCAACCCTAATGCGTGAGAAATGGTAAGTAAACGCCAGATTTACATATCTCGCCATCGCAGAGAATCCGTGATAGGTGTTCGAGTGTTCAACCCTAATGCGTGAGAAATGGTAAGTAAACGCCAGATTTACA
This sequence comes from Camellia lanceoleosa, assembly GCA_025200525.1. Classification (NCBI taxonomy): domain Eukaryota; kingdom Viridiplantae; phylum Streptophyta; class Magnoliopsida; order Ericales; family Theaceae; genus Camellia; species Camellia lanceoleosa. The sequence continues at coordinate 812,831 of JANUSC010000083.1, read as the reverse complement.
TATTCGCCATCGCGCAGAGAATCAGATAGGTGTTCGAGTGTTCAACCCTAATGCGCGAGAAATGGTAAGTAAACGCCGATTTACATATTCGCCATCGCGCAGAGAATCAGATAGGTGTTCGAGTGTTCAAACCCTAATGCGCGAGAAATGGTAAGTAAACGCCGATTTACATATCTCGCCATCGCAGAGAATCCTGATAGGTGTTCGAAAGTGTTCAACCCTAATGCGCGTGAGAAATGGTAAGTAAACGCCAGATTTACATATCCGCCATCGCAGAGAATCAGATAGGTGTTCGAGTGTTCAACCCTACGCGCGTGAGAAATGGTAAGTAAACGCCAGATTTACATATCTCGCCATCGCGGCAGAGAATCAGATAGGTGTTCGAGTGTTCAACCCCACGCGTGAGAAATGGTAAGTAAACGCCAGATTTACATATCCGCCATCGCGGCAGAGAATCAGATAGGTGTTCGAGTGTTCAACCCTAATGCGCGAGAAATGGTAAGTAAACGCCAGATTTACATATCCGCCATCGCAGAGAATCAGATAGGTGTTCGAGTGTTCAACCTAATGCGTGAAATGGTAAGTAAACGCCAGATTTACATATTCGCCATCGCGCAGAGAATCCGTGATAGGTGTTCGAGTGTTCAACCCTAATGCGTGAGAAATGGTAAGTAAACGCCAGATTTACATATCTCGCCATCGGCAGAGAATCAGATAGGTGTTCGAAAGTGTTCAACCCTAATGCGTGAGAAATGGTAAGTAAACGCCAGATTTACATATCTCGCCATCGCGCAGAGAATCAGATAGGTGTTCGAGTGTTCAACCCTAATGCGCGAGAAATGGTAAGTAAACGCCAGATTTACATATTCCGCCATCGCGGCAGAGAATCAGATAGGTGTTCGAGTGTTCAACCCTAATGCGTGAGAAATGGTAAGTAAACGCCAGATTTACATATCCGCCATCGCGCAGAGAATCCGTGATAGGTGTTCGAGTGTTCAACCCTAATGCGTGAGAAATGGTAAGTAAACGCCAGATTTACATATCTCGCCATCGTGCAGAGAATCAGATAGTGTTCGAGTGTTCGAACCCTAATGCGCGAGAAATGGTAAGTAAACGCCAGATTTACATATCTCGCCATCGCAGAGAATCCGTGATAGGTGTTCGAAAGTGTTCAACCCTAATGCGTGAGAAATGGTAAGTAAACGCCAGATTTACATATCTCGCCATCGCGGCAGAGAATCCGTGATAGGTGTTCGAGTGTTCAACCCTAATGCGCGAGAAATGGTAAGTAAACGCCAGATTTACATATTCCGCCATCGCAGAGAATCAGATAGGTGTTCGAGTGTTCAACCCTAATGCGTGAGAAATGGTAAGTAAACGCCAGATTTACATATCCGCCATCGCGGCAGAGAATCCGTGATAGGTGTTCGAAGTGTTCAACCCTAATGCGCGAGAAATGGTAAGTAAACGCCAGATTTACATATTCGCCATCGCAGAGAATCAGATAGGTGTTCGAAAGTGTTCAACCCTAATGCGTGAGAAATGGTAAGTAAACGCCAGATTTACATATCTCGCCATCGCGGCAGAGAATCCGATAGGTGTTCGAGTGTTCAACCCTAATGCGTGAGAAATGGTAAGTAAACGCCAGATTTACATATCCGCCATCGCGCAGAGAATCAGATAGGTGTTCGAGTGTTCAACCCTAATGCGCGAGAAATGGTAAGTAAACGCCAGATTTACATATCCGCCATCGCGGCAGAGAATCAGATAGGTGTTCGAGTGTTCAACCCTAATGCGCGAGAAATGGTAAGTAAACGCCAGATTTACATATTCCGCCATCGCGCAGAGAATCCGTGATAGGTGTTCGAGTGTTCAACCCTAATGCGTGAGAAATGGTAAGTAAACGCCAGATTTACATATTCCGCCATCGCAGAGAATCAGATAGGTGTTCGAGTGTTCAACCCTAATGCGTGAGAAATGGTAAGTAAACGCCAGATTTACATATCCGCCATCGGCAGAGAATCCGTGATAGGTGTTCGAGTGTTCAACCCTAATGCGTGAGAAATGGTAAGTAAACGCCAGATTTACATATTCCGCCATCGCAGAGAATCAGATAGGTGTTCGAGTGTTCAACCCTAATGCGCGAGAAATGGTAAGTAAACGCCAGATTTACATATCCGCCATCGCAGAGAATCCGTGCAGGTGTTCGAGTGTTCAACCCTAATGCGTGAGAGAAATGGTAAGTAAACGCCAGATTTACATATTCCGCCATCGCAGAGAATCAGATAGGTGTTCGAGTGTTCAACCCTAATGCGTGAGAAATGGTAAGTAAACGCCAGATTTACATATTCGCCATCGCAGAGAATCAGATAGGTGTTCGAAAGTGTTCAACCCTAATGCGGAGAAATGGTAAGTAAACGCCAGATTTACATATCTCGCCATCGCGCAGAGAATCCGTGATAGGTGTTCGAGTGTTCAACCCTAATGCGCGTGAGAAATGGTAAGTAAACGCCAGATTTACATATCTCGCCATCGCGCAGAGAATCAGATAGGTGTTCGAGTGTTCAACCCTAATGCGCGAGAAATGGTAAGTAAACGCCAGATTTACATATCTCGCCATCGCGCAGAGAATCAGATAGGTGTTCGAGTGTTCAACCCTAATGCGTGAGAAATGGTAAGTAAACGCCAGATTTACATATCCGCCATCGCGCAGAGAATCCGTGATAGGTGTTCGAGTGTTCAACCCCACGCGTGAGAAATGGTAAGTAAACGCCAGATTTACATATCCGCCATCGCAGAGAATCAGATAGGTGTTCGAGTGTTCAACCCTAATGCGCGAGAAATGGTAAGTAAACGCCAGATTTACATATCCGCCATCGCGCAGAGAATCCGTGATAGGTGTTCGAGTGTTCAACCCTAATGCGTGAAATGGTAAGTAAACGCCAGATTTACATATCTCGCCATCGCAGAGAATCAGATAGGTGTTCGAGTGTTCAACCCTAATGCGCGAGAAATGGTAAGTAAACGCCAGATTTACATATTCCGCCATCGCAGAGAATCCGTGATAGGTGTTCGAGTGTTCAACCCTAATGCGTGAGAAATGGTAAGTAAACGCCAGATTTACATATTCGCCATCGTGCAGAGAATCAGATAGGTGTTCGAGTGTTCAACCCTAATGCGCGAGAAATGGTAAGTAAACGCCAGATTTACATATCCGCCATCGCGCAGAGAATCCGTGATAGGTGTTCGAGTGTTCAACCCTAATGCGTGAGAAATGGTAAGTAAACGCCAGATTTACATATTCGCCATCGGCAGAGAATCAGATAGGTGTTCGAGTGTTCAACCCTAATGCGCGAGAAATGGTAAGTAAACGCCGATTTACATATCTCGCCATCGCAGAGAATCAGATAGGTGTTCGAGTGTTCAACCCTAATGCGTGAGAAATGGTAAGTAAACGCCAGATTTACATATCTCGCCATCGCAGAGAGAATCAGATAGGTGTTCGAGTGTTCAACCCTAATGCGTGAGAAATGGTAAGTAAACGCCAGATTTACATATCTCGCCATCGCAGAGAATCAGATAGGTGTTCGAGTGTTCAACCCTAATGCGTGAGAAATGGTAAGTAAACGCCAGATTTACATATTCGCCATCGGCAGAGAATCAGATAGGTGTTCGAGTGTTCAACCCTAATGCGCGAGAAATGGTAAGTAAACGCCAGATTTACATATCTCGCCATCGCAGAGAATCCGTGATAGGTGTTCGAGTGTTCAACCCTAATGCGCGAGAAATGGTAAGTAAACGCCGATTTACATATCTCGCCATCGCGCAGAGAATCCGTGATAGGTGTTCGAGTGTTCAACCCTAATGCGCGAGAAATGGTAAGTAAACGCCAGATTTACATATCCGCCATCGCAGAGAATCAGATAGGTGTTCGAGTGTTCGAACCCTAATGCGTGAGAAATGGTAAGTAAACGCCAGATTTACATATCCGCCATCGCAGAGAATCCGTGATAGGTGTTCGAGTGTTCAACCCTAATGCGCGAGAAATGGTAAGTAAACGCCAGATTTACATATTCGCCATCGGCAGAGAATCAGATAGGTGTTCGAGTGTTCAACCCTAATGCGTGAGAAATGGTAAGTAAACGCCAGATTTACATATTCCGCCATCGCAGAGAATCAGATAGGTGTTCGAGTGTTCAACCCTAATGCGCGAGAAATGGTAAGTAAACGCCAGATTTACATATTCCGCCATCGCAGAGAATCCGTGATAGGTGTTCGAGTGTTCAACCCTAATGCGCGAGAAATGGTAAGTAAACGCCAGATTTACATATCCGCCATCGCGGCAGAGAATCAGATAGGTGTTCGAGTGTTCAAACCTAATGCGCGAGAAATGGTAAGTAAACGCCAGATTTACATATCTCGCCATCGGCAGAGAATCAGATAGGTGTTCGAGTGTTCAACCCTAATGCGCGAGAAATGGTAAGTAAACGCCAGATTTACATATCCGCCATCGCGCAGAGAATCAGATAGGTGTTCGAGTGTTCAACCCTAATGCGGAGAAATGGTAAGTAAACGCCAGATTTACATATCTCGCCATCGCAGAGAATCCGTGATAGGTGTTCGAGTGTTCAACCCTAATGCGTGAGAAATGGTAAGTAAACGCCAGATTTACATATCTCGCCATCGCAGAGAATCAGATAGGTGTTCGAGTGTTCAACCCTAATGCGGAGAAATGGTAAGTAAACGCCAGATTTACATATCTCGCCATCGCAGAGAGAATCCGATAGGTGTTCGAGTGTTCAACCCTAATGCGCGAGAAATGGTAAGTAAACGCCAGATTTACATATCCGCCATCGCAGAGAATCAGTGATAGGTGTTCGAGTGTTCAACCCTAATGCGCGAGAAATGGTAAGTAAACGCCAGATTTACATATCTCGCCATCGCGCAGAGAATCCGTGATAGGTGTTCGAGTGTTCAACCCTAATGCGCGAGAAATGGTAAGTAAACGCCAGATTTACATATCCGCCATCGCAGAGAATCGTGATAGGTGTTCGAGTGTTCAACCCTAATGCGTGAGAAATGGTAAGTAAACGCCAGATTTACATATCTCGCCATCGCAGAGAGAATCAGATAGGTGTTCGAGTGTTCAACCCTAATGCGCGAGAAATGGTAAGTAAACGCCAGATTTACATATTCGCCATCGCAGAGAATCCGTGATAGGTGTTCGAAAGTGTTCAACCCTAATGCGTGAGAAATGGTAAGTAAACGCCGTATTTACATATCCGCCATCGCGCAGAGAATCCGTGATAGGTGTTCGAGTGTTCAACCCTAATGCGCGAGAAATGGTAAGTAAACGCCAGATTTACATATCCGCCATCGCAGAGAATCAGATAGGTGTTCGAGTGTTCAACCCTAATGCGTGAGAAATGGTAAGTAAACGCCAGATTTACATATCTCGCCATCGCGCAGAGAATCCGTAGGTGTTCGAAAGTGTTCAACCCTAATGCGCGAGAAATGGTAAGTAAACGCCAGATTTACATATCTCGCCATCGCGGCAGAGAATCAGATAGGTGTTCGAGTGTTCAACCCTAATGCGCGAGAAATGGTAAGTAAACGCCAGATTTACATATTCCGCCATCGCAGAGAATCAGATAGGTGTTCGAGTGTTCAACCCTAATGCGCGAGAAATGGTAAGTAAACGCCAGATTTACATATCTCGCCATCAGGCAGAGAATCAGATAGGTGTTCGAGTGTTCAACCCTAATGCGTGAGAAATGGTAAGTAAACGCCAGATTTACATATCTCGCCATCGGCAGAGAATCCGTGATAGGTGTTCGAGTGTTCAAACCCTAATGCGCGAGAAATGGTAAGTAAACGCCAGATTTACATATCTCGCCATCGCGCAGAGAATCCGTGATAGGTGTTCGAGTGTTCAACCCTAATGCGTGAGAAATGGTAAGTAAACGCCAGATTTACATATTCCGCCATCGCAGAGAATCAGTGATAGGTGTTCGAAAGTGTTCAACCCTAATGCGTGAGAAATGGTAAGTAAACGCCAGATTTACATATCTCGCCATCGCGCAGAGAATCCGTGATAGGTGTTCGAAAGTGTTCAACCCTAATGCGCGTGAGAAATGGTAAGTAAACGCCAGATTTACATATCTCGCCATCGCGGCAGAGAATCAGATAGGTGTTCGAAAGTGTTCAACCCTAATGCGCGAGAAATGGTAAGTAACGCCGATTTACATATTCGCCATCGCAGAGAATCAGATAGGTGTTCGAGTGTTCAAACCCTAATGCGTGAGAAATGGTAAGTAAACGCCAGATTTACATATCTCGCCATCGGCAGAGAATCAGATAGGTGTTCGAGTGTTCAACCCTAATGCGTGAGAAATGGTAAGTAAACGCCAGATTTACATATCTCGCCATCGCGCAGAGAATCAGATAGGTGTTCGAAAGTGTTCAACCCTAATGCGTGAGAAATGGTAAGTAAACGCCGATTTACATATCTCGCCATCGCGCAGAGAATCAGATAGGTGTTCGAGTGTTCAACCCTAATGCGCGAGAAATGGTAAGTAAACGCCAGATTTACATATTCCGCCATCGGCAGAGAATCAGATAGGTGTTCGAGTGTTCAACCCCACGCGTGAGAAATGGTAAGTAAACGCCGATTTACATATCCGCCATCGCAGAGAATCCGTGATAGGTGTTCGAGTGTTCAACCCTAATGCGTGAGAAATGGTAAGTAAACGCCGATTTACATATCCGCCATCGCGCAGAGAATCAGATAGGTGTTCGAGTGTTCAACCCTAATGCGGAGAAATGGTAAGTAAACGCCAGATTTACATATCCGCCATCGCGCAGAGAGAATCAGATAGGTGTTCGAGTGTTCAACCCTAATGCGCGAGAAATGGTAAGTAAACGCCAGATTTACATATTCGCCATCAGGCAGAGAATCAGATAGGTGTTCGAGTGTTCAACCCTAATGCGTGAGAAATGGTAAGTAAACGCCAGATTTACATATTCGCCATCGCGCAGAGAATCAGATAGGTGTTCGAAAGTGTTCAACCCTAATGCGTGAGAAATGGTAAGTAAACGCCAGATTTACATATCTCGCCATCGCGGCAGAGAATCCGTGATAGGTGTTCGAGTGTTCAACCCCAATGCGCGAGAAATGGTAAGTAAACGCCAGATTTACATATCTCGCCATCGCGCAGAGAATCAGATAGGTGTTCGAGTGTTCAACCCTAATGCGCGAGAAATGGTAAGTAAACGCCAGATTTACATATCCGCCATCGCAGAGAATCAGTAGGTGTTCGAGTGTTCAACCCTAATGCGTGAGAAATGGTAAGTAAACGCCAGATTTACATATCCGCCATCGCGGCAGAGAATCCGTGATAGGTGTTCGAGTGTTCAACCCCAATGCGTGAGAAATGGTAAGTAAACGCCAGATTTACATATTCCGCCATCGCGCAGAGAATCAGATAGGTGTTCGAGTGTTCAACCCTAATGCGTGAGAAATGGTAAGTAAACGCCAGATTTACATATCCGCCATCGCGCAGAGAATCAGATAGGTGTTCGAAAGTGTTCAACCCTAATGCGTGAGAAATGGTAAGTAAACGCCAGATTTACATATCTCGCCATCGCGGCAGAGAATCAGATAGGTGTTCGAGTGTTCAACCCTAATGCGTGAGAAATGGTAAGTAAACGCCAGATTTACATATCCGCCATCGCAGAGAATCAGATAGGTGTTCGAGTGTTCAACCCTAATGCGCGAGAAATGGTAAGTAAACGCCAGATTTACATATCTCGCCATCGCGCAGAGAATCCGATAGGTGTTCGAGTGTTCAACCCTAATGCGCGAGAAATGGTAAGTAAACGCCAGATTTACATATTCCGCCATCGCGCAGAGAATCAGTGATAGGTGTTCGAGTGTTCAACCCTAATGCGCGAGAAATGGTAAGTAAACGCCAGATTTACATATCGCCATCGCGGCAGAGAATCAGATAGGTGTTCGAGTGTTCAACCCTAATGCGTGAGAAATGGTAAGTAAACGCCAGATTTACATATTCCGCCATCGCGGCAGAGAATCAGTGATAGGTGTTCGAGTGTTCAACCCTAATGCGCGAGAAATGGTAAGTAAACGCCAGATTTACATATCTCGCCATCGCAGAGAATCAGATAGGTGTTCGAGTGTTCAACCCCTAATGCGTGAGAAATGGTAAGTAAACGCCAGATTTACATATCCGCCATCGCGGCAGAGAATCAGATAGGTGTTCGAGTGTTCAACCCTAATGCGTGAGAAATGGTAAGTAAACGCCAGATTTACATATCTCGCCATCAGGCAGAGAATCAGATAGGTGTTCGAGTGTTCAACCCTAATGCGTGAGAAATGGTAAGTAAACGCCAGATTTACATATCCGCCATCGCGCAGAGAATCCGTGATAGGTGTTCGAAAGTGTTCAACCCTAATGCGAGAAATGGTAAGTAAACGCCAGATTTACATATCTCGCCATCGCGCAGAGAATCGTGATAGGTGTTCGAGTGTTCAACCCTAATGCGTGAGAAATGGTAAGTAAACGCCAGATTTACATATCCGCCATCGCGCAGAGAATCAGATAGGTGTTCGAGTGTTCAACCCTAATGCGCGAGAAATGGTAAGTAAACGCCGATTTACATATCCGCCATCGCGCAGAGAATCCGTGATAGGTGTTCGAAAGTGTTCAACCCTAATGCGTGAGAAATGGTAAGTAAACGCCAGATTTACATATCTCGCCATCGCGCAGAGAATCCGTGATAGGTGTTCGAGTGTTCAACCCTAATGCGCGAGAAATGGTAAGTAAACGCCAGATTTACATATCCGCCATCGCGGCAGAGAATCAGATAGGTGTTCGAGTGTTCAACCCTAATGCGTGAGAAATGGTAAGTAAACGCCAGATTTACATATCGCCATCGCAGAGAATCCGTGATAGGTGTTCGAGTGTTCAACCCTAATGCGCGAGAAATGGTAAGTAAACGCCAGATTTACATATCCGCCATCGCTGCAGAGAATCAGATAGTGTTCGAAAGTGTTCAAACCCTAATGCGCGAGAAATGGTAAGTAAACGCCAGATTTACATATCTCGCCATCGCGCAGAGAATCAGATAGGTGTTCGAGTGTTCAACCCTAATGCGTGAGAAATGGTAAGTAAACGCCAGATTTACATATCCGCCATCGCGCAGAGAATCAGATAGGTGTTCGAGTGTTCAACCCTAATGCGCGAGAAATGGTAAGTAAACGCCAGATTTACATATTCGCCATCGCAGAGAATCCGATAGGTGTTCGAGTGTTCAACCCTAATGCGTGAGAAATGGTAAGTAAACGCCAGATTTACATATTCGCCATCGCAGAGAATCCGTGATAGTGTTCGAAAGTGTTCAACCCTAATGCGTGAGAAATGGTAAGTAAACGCCAGATTTACATATCCGCCATCGCGGCAGAGAATCAGATAGGTGTTCGAGTGTTCAACCCTAATGCGCGAGAAATGGTAAGTAAACGCCAGATTTACATATCCGCCATCGCGCAGAGAATCGTGATAGGTGTTCGAGTGTTCAACCCTAATGCGGAGAAATGGTAAGTAAACGCCAGATTTACATATCCGCCATCGCGCAGAGAATCAGATAGGTGTTCGAGTGTTCAACCCCAATGCGCGAGAAATGGTAAGTAAACGCCAGATTTACATATCCGCCATCGCAGAGAATCAGATAGGTGTTCGAGTGTTCAACCCTAATGCGCGAGAAATGGTAAGTAAACGCCAGATTTACATATCCGCCATCGCGGCAGAGAATCAGATAGGTGTTCGAAAGTGTTCAACCCTAATGCGCGAGAAATGGTAAGTAAACGCCAGATTTACATATCTCGCCATCGCGCAGAGAATCCGTGATAGGTGTTCGAGTGTTCAACCCTAATGCGCGTGAGAAATGGTAAGTAAACGCCAGATTTACATATTCCGCCATCGTGCAGAGAATCAGATAGGTGTTCGAGTGTTCAACCCTAATGCGTGAGAAATGGTAAGTAAACGCCAGATTTACATATCCGCCATCGCGCAGAGAATCAGATAGGTGTTCGAGTGTTCAACCCTAATGCGCGAGAAATGGTAAGTAAACGCCAGATTTACATATTCGCCATCGCGCAGAGAATCCGTGATAGGTGTTCGAAAGTGTTCAACCCTAATGCGTGAGAAATGGTAAGTAAACGCCAGATTTACATATCTCGCCATCAGGCAGAGAATCAGATAGGTGTTCGAAAGTGTTCAACCCTAATGCGTGAGAAATGGTAAGTAAACGCCAGATTTACATATCTCGCCATCGCAGAGAATCAGATAGGTGTTCGAGTGTTCAACCCTAATGCGCGAGAAATGGTAAGTAAACGCCAGATTTACATATCCGCCATCGCAGAGAATGTGATAGGTGTTCGAAAGTGTTCAACCCTAATGCGTGAGAAATGGTAAGTAAACGCCGATTTACATATCCGCCATCGCAGAGAATCAGATAGGTGTTCGAGTGTTCAACCCTAATGCGCGAGAAATGGTAAGTAAACGCCAGATTTACATATCCGCCATCGCGCAGAGAATCAGATAGGTGTTCGAAAGTGTTCAACCCTAATGCGCGAGAAATGGTAAGTAAACGCCAGATTTACATATCCGCCATCGCAGAGAATCCGTGATAGGTGTTCGAAAGTGTTCAACCCTAATGCGCGAGAAATGGTAAGTAAACGCCATTTACATATCTCGCCATCGCGGCAGAGAATCAGATAGGTGTTCGAGTGTTCAACCCTAATGCGTGAGAAATGGTAAGTAAACGCCAGATTTACATATCTCGCCATCGCGCAGAGAATCCGATAGGTGTTCGAGTGTTCAACCCTAATGCGTGAGAAATGGTAAGTAAACGCCAGATTTACATATCCGCCATCGCGGCAGAGAATCAGATAGGTGTTCGGTGTTCAACCCTAATGCGCGAGAAATGGTAAGTAAACGCCAGATTTACATATCCGCCATCGCAGAGAATCCGTGATAGGTGTTCGAAAGTGTTCAAACCCTAATGCGCGAGAAATGGTAAGTAAACGCCAGATTTACATATTCCGCCATCGCGCAGAGAATCAGATAGGTGTTCGAGTGTTCAACCCTAATGCGTGAGAAATGGTAAGTAAACGCCAGATTTACATATTCCGCCATCGCCAGAGAATCCGTGATAGGTGTTCGAAAGTGTTCAACCCTAATGCGTGAGAAATGGTAAGTAAACGCCAGATTTACATATCTCGCCATCGCGGCAGAGAATCAGATAGGTGTTCGAAAGTGTTCAACCCTAATGCGTGAGAAATGGTAAGTAAACGCCAGATTTACATATCCGCCATCGCGGCAGAGAATCAGATAGGTGTTCGAGTGTTCAACCCTAATGCGCGAGAAATGGTAAGTAAACGCCAGATTTACATATTCGCCATCGCAGGAGAATCCGTGATAGGTGTTCGAGTGTTCAACCCTAATGCGGAGAAATGGTAAGTAAACGCCAGATTTACATATTCGCCATCGCAGGAGAATCAGATAGGTGTTCGAGTGTTCAACCCTAATGCGCGAGAAATGGTAAGTAAACGCCGATTTACATATCCGCCATCGCAGAGAATCAGATAGGTGTTCGAGTGTTCAACCCTAATGCGTGAGAAATGGTAAGTAAACGCCAGATTTACATATTCCGCCATCGCGGCAGAGAATCAGTGATAGGTGTTCGAGTGTTCAACCCCTAATGCGCGAGAAATGGTAAGTAAACGCCAGATTTACATATCTCGCCATCGCAGAGAATCAGATAGGTGTTCGAGTGTTCAACCCTAATGCGTGAGAAATGGTAAGTAAACGCCAGATTTACATATTCGCCATCGCGCAGAGAATCAGATAGGTGTTCGAGTGTTCAACCCTAATGCGCGAGAAATGGTAAGTAAACGCCAGATTTACATATCCGCCATCGCAGAGAATCCGTGATAGGTGTTCGAGTGTTCAACCCTAATGCGCGAGAAATGGTAAGTAAACGCCAGATTTACATATCTCGCCATCGCGCAGAGAATCCGTGATAGGTGTTCGAGTGTTCAACCCTAATGCGCGAGAAATGGTAAGTAAACGCCAGATTTACATATTCCGCCATCGCAGAGAATCAGATAGGTGTTCGAAAGTGTTCAACCCTAATGCGCGAGAAATGGTAAGTAAACGCCAGATTTACATATTCCGCCATCGCGCAGAGAATCCGTGATAGGTGTTCGAGTGTTCAACCCTAATGCGCGAGAAATGGTAAGTAAACGCCAGATTTACATATCCGCCATCGCGCAGAGAATCCGTGATAGGTGTTCGAGTGTTCAACCCTAATGCGTGAGAAATGGTAAGTAAACGCCGATTTACATATCCGCCATCGCAGAGAGAATCAGAGGTGTTCGAGTGTTCAACCCTAATGCGCGAGAAATGGTAAGTAAACGCCAGATTTACATATTCGCCATCGCGCAGAGAATCCGTGATAGGTGTTCGAGTGTTCAACCCTAATGCGCGAGAAATGGTAAGTAAACGCCAGATTTACATATCCGCCATCGCAGAGAATCAGATAGGTGTTCGAAAGTGTTCAACCCTAATGCGTGAGAAATGGTAAGTAAACGCCAGATTTACATATCCGCCATCGCAGAGAATCAGATAGGTGTTCGAGTGTTCAACCCTAATGCGGAGAAATGGTAAGTAAACGCCGATTTACATATCTCGCCATCGCAGAGAGAATCAGATAGGTGTTCGAAAGTGTTCAACCCTACGCGCGAGAAATGGTAAGTAAACGCCAGATTTACATATTCCGCCATCAGGCAGAGAATCAGTGATAGGTGTTCGAGTGTTCAACCCTAATGCGCGAGAAATGGTAAGTAAACGCCAGATTTACATATCTCGCCATCGCGCAGAGAATCCGTGATAGGTGTTCGAGTGTTCAACCCTAATGCGCGAGAAATGGTAAGTAAACGCCAGATTTACATATCCGCCATCGCGCAGAGAATCAGATAGGTGTTCGAGTGTTCAACCCTAATGCGCGAGAAATGGTAAGTAAACGCCAGATTTACATATCCGCCATCGCAGAGAATCAGTGATAGTGTTCGAGTGTTCAACCCTAATGCGCGAGAAATGGTAAGTAAACGCCGATTTACATATTCCGCCATCGCGCAGAGAATCGTGATAGGTGTTCGAGTGTTCAACCCTAATGCGCGAGAAATGGTAAGTAAACGCCAGATTTACATATCTCGCCATCGCAGAGAATCAGATAGGTGTTCGAGTGTTCAACCCTAATGCGCGAGAAATGGTAAGTAAACGCCAGATTTACATATCCGCCATCGCAGAGAATCCGTATAGGTGTTCGAAAGTGTTCAACCCCACGCGTGAGAAATGGTAAGTAAACGCCAGATTTACATATCCGCCATCGCAGAGAATCAGATAGTGTTCGAGTGTTCAACCCTAATGCGCGAGAAATGGTAAGTAAACGCCGATTTACATATCCGCCATCGCAGAGAATCCGATAGGTGTTCGAAAGTGTTCAACCCTAATGCGCGAGAAATGGTAAGTAAACGCCAGATTTACATATCTCGCCATCGCGGCAGAGAATCCGTGATAGGTGTTCGAGTGTTCAAACCCCAATGCGCGAGAAATGGTAAGTAAACGCCGTATTTAAATATCTCGCCATCGCGCAGAGAATCCGATAGGTGTTCGAGTGTTCAACCCTAATGCGCGAGAAATGGTAAGTAAACGCCAGATTTACATATCCGCCATCGCAGAGAATCCGTGATAGGTGTTCGAGTGTTCAACCCTAATGCGCGAGAAATGGTAAGTAAACGCCAGATTTACATATCTCGCCATCGCGGCAGAGAATCCGTGATAGGTGTTCGAGTGTTCAACCCTAATGCGCGAGAAATGGTAAGTAAACGCCAGATTTACATATTCCGCCATCGCGCAGAGAATCCGTATAGGTGTTCGAGTGTTCAACCCTAATGCGCGAGAAATGGTAAGTAAACGCCAGATTTACATATCTCGCCATCGCGGCAGAGAATCAGATAGGTGTTCGAGTGTTCAACCCTAATGCGTGAGAAATGGTAAGTAAACGCCGATTTACATATTCCGCCATCGCGCAGAGAATCAGATAGGTGTTCGAGTGTTCAACCCTAATGCGCGAGAAATGGTAAGTAAACGCCAGATTTACATATCTCGCCATCGCCAGAGAATGTGATAGGTGTTCGAGTGTTCAACCCTAATGCGCGAGAGAAATGGTAAGTAAACGCCGATTTACATATCTCGCCATCGCAGAGAATCAGATAGGTGTTCGAGTGTTCAACCCTAATGCGCGAGAAATGGTAAGTAAACGCCGATTTACATATCTCGCCATCGCAGAGAATCAGATAGGTGTTCGAGTGTTCAACCCTAATGCGCGAGAAATGGTAAGTAAACGCCAGATTTACATATCCGCCATCGCGGCAGAGAATCCGTGATAGGTGTTCGAGTGTTCAACCCTAATGCGCGAGAAATGGTAAGTAAACGCCAGATTTACATATTCCGCCATCGCAGAGAATCCGATAGGTGTTCGAAAGTGTTCAACCCTAATGCGCGAGAAATGGTAAGTAAACGCCAGATTTACATATCCGCCATCGCGCAGAGAATCAGATAGGTGTTCGAGTGTTCAACCCTAATGCGTGAGAAATGGTAAGTAAACGCCAGATTTACATATCCGCCATCGCGCAGAGAATCCGTGATAGGTGTTCGAAAGTGTTCAACCCTAATGCGCGAGAAATGGTAAGTAAACGCCAGATTTACATATTCCGCCATCGCGCAGAGAATCCGATAGGTGTTCGAGTGTTCAACCCTAATGCGTGAGAAATGGTAAGTAAACGCCAGATTTACATATCCGCCATCGCGCAGAGAATCAGATAGGTGTTCGAGTGTTCAACCCTAATGCGTGAGAAATGGTAAGTAAACGCCAGATTTACATATCCGCCATCGCGCAGAGAATCCGTGATAGGTGTTCGAGTGTTCAACCCTAATGCGCGAGAAATGGTAAGTAAACGCCAGATTTACATATCCGCCATCGCGCAGAGAATCAGATAGGTGTTCGAGTGTTCAACCCTAATGCGCGAGAAATGGTAAGTAAACGTGATTTACATATCCGCCATCAGGCAGAGAATCAGATAGGTGTTCGAAAGTGTTCAACCCTAATGCGCGAGAAATGGTAAGTAAACGCCAGATTTACATATCTCGCCATCGCAGAGAATCAGATAGGTGTTCGAGTGTTCAACCCTAATGCGTGAGAAATGGTAAGTAAACGCCGTATTTACATATTCCGCCATCGGCAGAGAATCAGATAGGTGTTCGAGTGTTCAACCCTAATGCGCGAGAAATGGTAAGTAAACGCCAGATTTACATATCCGCCATCGCGCAGAGAATCCGTGATAGGTGTTCGAAAGTGTTCAACCCTAATGCGCGAGAAATGGTAAGTAAACGCCAGATTTACATATCTCGCCATCGCGGCAGAGAATCAGATAGGTGTTCGAGTGTTCAACCCTAATGCGCGAGAAATGGTAAGTAAACGCCAGATTTACATATCTCGCCATCGGCAGAGAATCAGATAGGTGTTCGAGTGTTCAACCCTAATGCGCGTGAGAAATGGTAAGTAAACGCCAGATTTACATATCTCGCCATCGCGCAGAGAATCAGTGATAGGTGTTCGAGTGTTCAACCCTAATGCGCGAGAAATGGTAAGTAAACGCCAGATTTACATATCCGCCATCGCAGAGAGAATCCGTGATAGGTGTTCGAGTGTTCAACCCTAATGCGCGAGAAATGGTAAGTAAACGCCAGATTTACATATCTCGCCATCGCAGAGAATCAGATAGGTGTTCGAGTGTTCAACCCTAATGCGTGAGAAATGGTAAGTAAACGCCAGATTTACATATCTCGCCATCGCAGAGAATCAGATAGGTGTTCGAAAGTGTTCAACCCTAATGCGTGAGAAATGGTAAGTAAACGCCAGATTTACATATTCGCCATCGCAGAGAATCCGTGATAGGTGTTCGAGTGTTCAACCCTAATGCGCGAGAAATGGTAAGTAAACGCCAGATTTACATATTCCGCCATCGCGGCAGAGAATCAGATAGGTGTTCGAAAGTGTTCAACCCTAATGCGTGAGAAATGGTAAGTAAACGCCAGATTTACATATCTCGCCATCGCAGAGAATCCGTAGGTGTTCGAGTGTTCAACCCTAATGCGGAGAAATGGTAAGTAAACGCCAGATTTACATATCCGCCATCGCAGAGAATCAGATAGTGTTCGAGTGTTCAACCCTAATGCGCGAGAAATGGTAAGTAAACGCCAGATTTACATATCCGCCATCGCAGAGAATCAGATAGGTGTTCGAGTGTTCAACCCTAATGCGTGAGAAATGGTAAGTAAACGCCAGATTTACATATCCGCCATCGCGCAGAGAATCCGTGATAGGTGTTCGAGTGTTCAACCCCACGCGCGAGAAATGGTAAGTAAACGCCAGATTTACATATCCGCCATCGCGCAGAGAATCAGATAGGTGTTCGAGTGTTCAACCCTAATGCGCGAGAGAAATGGTAAGTAAACGCCAGATTTACATATTCCGCCATCGCAGAGAATCAGATAGGTGTTCGAGTGTTCAACCCTAATGCGTGAGAGAAATGGTAAGTAAACGCCAGATTTACATATCCGCCATCGCAGAGAATCCGTGATAGGTGTTCGAGTGTTCAACCCTAATGCGCGAGAAATGGTAAGTAAACGCCAGATTTACATATCCGCCATCGCAGAGAATCAGATAGGTGTTCGAGTGTTCGAACCCTAATGCGTGAGAAATGGTAAGTAAACGCCAGATTTACATATCCGCCATCGCAGAGAATCAGATAGGTGTTCGAGTGTTCAACCCTAATGCGCGAGAAATGGTAAGTAAACGCCAGATTTACATATTCGCCATCGCAGAGAATCAGATAGGTGTTCGAGTGTTCAACCCTAATGCGTGAGAAATGGTAAGTAAACGCCAGATTTACATATCTCGCCATCGCGCAGAGAATCAGATAGGTGTTCGAGTGTTCAACCCTAATGCGCGAGAAATGGTAAGCAAACGCCAGATTTACATATCCGCCATCGCGCAGAGAATCAGATAGGTGTTCGAGTGTTCGAACCTAATGCGCGAGAAATGGTAAGTAAACGCCGATTTACATATCTCGCCATCGCAGAGAATCAGATAGGTGTTCGAGTGTTCGAACCCTAATGCGTGAGAAATGGTAAGTAAACGCCAGATTTACATATCCGCCATCGCGGCAGAGAATCCAGATAGGTGTTCGAGTGTTCAACCCTAATGCGTGAGAAATGGTAAGTAAACGCCAGATTTACATATTCGCCATCGCGGCAGAGAATCCGTGATAGTGTTCGAGTGTTCAACCCTAATGCGCGAGAAATGGTAAGTAAACGCCAGATTTACATATCCGCCATCGCGCAGAGAATCAGATAGGTGTTCGAGTGTTCAACCCTAATGCGTGAGAAATGGTAAGTAAACGCCAGATTTACATATCTCGCCATCGCAGAGAATCCGTGATAGGTGTTCGAGTGTTCAACCCTAATGCGGAGAAATGGTAAGTAAACGCCAGATTTACATATCCGCCATCGCGCAGAGAATCCGATAGGTGTTCGAAAGTGTTCAAACCTAATGCGTGAGAAATGGTAAGTAAACGCCAGATTTACATATCCGCCATCGCGGCAGAGAATCAGATAGGTGTTCGAGTGTTCAACCCCAATGCGCGAGAAATGGTAAGTAAACGCCAGATTTACATATTCCGCCATCGCGCAGAGAATCAGATAGGTGTTCGAGTGTTCAACCCCAATGCGGAGAAATGGTAAGTAAACGCCAGATTTACATATCGCCATCGCAGAGAATCGTGATAGGTGTTCGAGTGTTCGAACCCTAATGCGCGAGAATTGGTAAGTAAACGCCGATTTACATATTCCGCCATCGCGCAGAGAATCAGATAGGTGTTCGAGTGTTCAAACCCTAATGCGCGAGAAATGGTAAGTAAACGCCAGATTTACATATCTCGCCATCGCAGAGAATCCGTGATAGGTGTTCGAGTGTTCAACCCTAATGCGGAGAAATGGTAAGTAAACGCCAGATTTACATATCTCGCCATCGCAGAGAATCAGATAGGTGTTCGAGTGTTCAACCCTAATGCGCGAGAAATGGTAAGTAAACGCCAGATTTACATATCTCGCCATCGGCAGAGAATCAGATAGGTGTTCGAGTGTTCAACCCTACGCGCGAGAAATGGTAAGTAAACGCCAGATTTACATATCCGCCATCGCGCAGAGAATCAGATAGGTGTTCGGAGTGTTCAACCCTAATGCGCGAGAAATGGTAAGTAAACGCCAGATTTACATATCCGCCATCGCAGAGAATCAGATAGGTGTTCGAGTGTTCGAACCCTAATGCGCAAGAAATGGTAACTAAACGCCAGATTTACATATCCGCCATCGCAGAGAATCAGATAGGTGTTCGAGTGTTCAACCCTAATGCGTGAGAAATGGTAAGTAAACGCCGATTTACATATCTCGCCATCGCGCAGAGAATCAGATAGGTGTTCGAGTGTTCAACCCTAATGCGCGAGAAATGGTAAGTAAACGCCAGATTTACATATCTCGCCATCGCGCAGAGAATCAGATAGGTGTTCGAGTGTTCAACCCTAATGCGTGAGAAATGGTAAGTAAACGCCAGATTTACATATTCCGCCATCGCGGCAGAGAATCAGATAGGTGTTCGAGTGTTCAACCCTAATGCGCGAGAAATGGTAAGTAAACGCCAGATTTACATATTCCGCCATCGCGCAGAGAATGTGATAGGTGTTTGAGTGTTCGAACCCTAATGCGCGAGAAATGGTAAGTAAACGCCAGATTTACATATTCGCCATCGGCAGAGAATCAGATAGGTGTTCGAGTGTTCAACCCTAATGCGCGTGAGAAATGGTAAGTAAACGCCGATTTACATATCCGCCATCGCGCAGAGAATCCGTGATAGGTGTTCGAGTGTTCAACCCTAATGCGTGAGAAATGGTAAGTAAACGCCAGATTTACATATCCGCCATCGGCAGAGAATCAGCAGGTGTTCGAGTGTTCAACCCTAATGCATGAGAAATGGTAAGTAAACGCCAGATTTACATATTCCGCCATCGGCAGAGAATCAGATAGGTGTTCGAGTGTTCAACCCTAATGCGCGAGAAATGGTAAGTAAACGCCAGATTTACATATCCGCCATCGGCAGAGAATCAGAGGTGTTCGAAAGTGTTCAACCCTAATGCGCGAGAAATGGTAAGTAAACGCCAGATTTACATATCCGCCATCGCAGAGAATCCGATAGGTGTTCGAGTGTTCGAACCCTAATGCGCGAGAAATGGTAAGTAAACGCCGATTTACATATCCGCCATCGCAGAGAATCCGTGATAGGTGTTCGAGTGTTCAACCCTAACGCGCGAGAAATGGTAAGTAAACGCCGATTTACATATCCGCCATCGCGCAGAGAATCCGATAGGTGTTCGAAAGTGTTCAACCCTAATGCGTGAGAAATGGTAAGTAAACGCCAGATTTACATATCCGCCATCGCAGAGAATCAGATAGGTGTTCGAGTGTTCAACCCTAATGCGCGAGAAATGGTAAGTAAACGCCAGATTTACATATCTCGCCATCGCGGCAGAGAATCAGATAGGTGTTCGAGTGTTCAACCCTAATGCGCGAGAAATGGTAAGTAAACGCCAGATTTACATATTCCGCCATCGCGCAGAGAATCAGATAGGTGTTCGAGTGTTCAACCCTAATGCGCGAGAAATGGTAAGTAAACGCCGATTTACATATCTCGCCATCGGCAGAGAATCCGATAGGTGTTCGAGTGTTCAACCCTAATGCGCGAGAAATGGTAAGTAAACGCCAGATTTACATATCCGCCATCGCAGAGAATCAGATAGGTGTTCGAGTGTTCAACCCTAATGCGCGAGAAATGGTAAGTAAACGCCAGATTTACATATTCGCCATCGCAGAGAATCAGATAGGTGTTCGAGTGTTCAACCCTAATGCGTGAGAAATGGTAAGTAAACGCCAGATTTACATATCCGCCATCGTGCAGAGAATCAGATAGGTGTTCGAGTGTTCAACCCTAATGCGCGAGAAATGGTAAGTAAACGCCAGATTTACATATCTCGCCATCGCGCAGAGAATCCGTGATAGGTGTTCGAGTGTTCAACCCTAATGCGCGAGAAATGGTAAGTAAACGCCAGATTTACATATCTCGCCATCGCAGAGAATCCGTATAGGTGTTCGAGTGTTCAACCCTAATGCGCGAGAAATGGTAAGTAAACGCCAGATTTACATATCTCGCCATCGCGGCAGAGAATCCGTATAGGTGTTCGAGTGTTCAACCCTAATGCGTGAGAAATGGTAAGTAAACGCCAGATTTACATATCTCGCCATCGGCAGAGAATCAGATAGGTGTTCAAGTGTTCAACCCTAATGCGGAGAAATGGTAAGTAAACGCCAGATTTACATATCCGCCATCGGCAGAGAATCAGATAGGTGTTCGAGTGTTCAACCCTAATGCGTGAGAAATGGTAAGTAAACGCCAGATTTACATATCTCGCCATCGCAGAGAATCAGATAGTGTTCGAGTGTTCAACCCTAATGCGCGAGAAATGGTAAGTAAACGCCAGATTTACATATCTCGCCATCGCGGCAGAGAATCCGTGATAGGTGTTCGAGTGTTCAACCCTAATGCGTGAGAAATGGTAAGTAAACGCCAGATTTACATATCCGCCATCGCGGCAGAGAATCCGTATAGGTGTTCGAGTGTTCAACCGCAATGCGTGAGAAATGGTAAGTAAACGCCAGATTTATATATCCGCCATCGCAGAGAATCAGTGATAGGTGTTCGAGTGTTCAACCCTAATGTATGAGAAATGGTAAGTAAATGCCAGATTTACATATCCGCCATCGCGGCGAGAATCAGATAGGTGTTCGGTGTTCGAACCCTAACGCGCGAGAAATGGTAAGTAAACGCCAGATTTACATATCCGCCATCGCAGAGAATCAGTATAGGTGTTCGAGTGTTCAACCCTAATGCGCGAGAAATGGTAAGTAAACGCCAGATTTACATATCCGCCATCGCGCAGAGAATCAGATAGGTGTTCGAAAGTGTTCAACCGTAATGCGTGAGAAATGGTAAGTAAATGCCGATTTACATACCGCCATCGCAGAGAATCAACAGGTGTTCGAAAGTGTTCAACCCTAACGCGTGAGAAATGGTAAAATGCCGATTTACATATCCGCCATCGCGCCGAGAATCAGTGATAGGTGTTCAAGTGTTCGGACCCTAATGCGTGAGAAATTGTAAGCAAACGCCAGATTTACATATTCCGCCTTTGTCAGAGAACTGCAGGTGTTCGAGTGTTCAACCGCAATGTGTGAAATGGTAAGTAAACGCCATTTAAATATTCCGCCATCGCGCAGAGAATCAGATAGGTGTTCGAGTGTTCAACCCTAATGCACGAGAAATGGTAAGTAAATGTCGATTCACATATCTCGCCATCGCAGAGAATCCGTAGGTGTTCGAGTGTTCGAACCGTAATGCGCGAGAAATGGAAAGTAAACGCCAGATTTGTATATCCGCCATCGGCAGAGAATCCGTGATAGGTGTTCGAGTGTTCGAACCCTACGCGGAGAAATGGTAAGTAAACGCCAGATTTACATATCCGCCATCGCGGCAGAGAATCAGATAGGTGTTCGAGTGTTCAACACTAATGCGCGAGAAATGATAAGTAAACGCCGATTTACTTATTCGCCATCGGCAGAGAATCCGATAGGTGTTCGGTGTTCAACTCCAATGTGAGAAATGGTAAGTAAATGCCGATTTACATATCCGCCATCGCGGCAGAGAATCAGATAGGTGTTCGTGTGTTCGAACCCTAATGCGTGAGAAATTGTAAATGAATGCGGTATTTACATCTCTGCCACTGTGTAGGAGAATTCGTGTAGGTGTTCGAGTGTTTGAACCCTAATGCGTGAGAAATGGTAAGTAAACGCCGTATTTACATATTCCGCCATCGCAGTAGAGAATCCGTGGAGGTGTTCGAGTGTTCGAACCCTAATGCCTGAGAAATGGTAAGTAAACACCGTATTTACATATCTCGCCATCGTAGCAGAGAATCAGATAGGTGTTCGAGTGTTCAACCCTAATGCGGGAAATGGCAAGTAAACGCCAGATTTACATATCCGCCATCGCAGAGAATCAGATAGGTGTTCGAGTGTTCAACCGTAATGCGTGTGAAATGGTAAGTAAACGCCAGATTTACATATCGCCATCGTAGGAGAATCTGTAGGTGTTCGAGTGTTCAACCCTAATGCGTGAGAAATGGTAAGTAAACGCCAGATTTACATATCTCGCCATCAGCAGAGAATCAGAGAGGTGTTCGAGTGTTCGAACCGTATTGCGTGAGAAATGGTAAGTAGACGCCGTATTTACATCTCTGCCACTGTGGAGGAGAATTCGTATAGGTGTTCGAGTGTTTGAACCCTAATGCGTGAGAAATGTTAAGTGAACGCAGTATTTACATATCTGCCACTGTGCAGGAGAATCCGTATAGCTGTTCGAGTGTTCGAACCGCAATGCGTATGAAATTGTAATTAACGCCGTATTTATATATCTGTCGCTGTGCAGGAGAATCCTTATAGGTGTTCGAGTATTCGAACCCTAATGCATGGGAAATGGTAAGTGAACGCGATATTTACATATCTGCCACTGTGTAGGAGAATCCGTATAGGTGTTCGAGTGTTCGAACCCTAACGCGTGAGAAATGGTAAGTAAACGCCGTATTTACATATCTGCCACTGTGTAGGAGAATCCGTGGAGGTGTTCGAGTGTTCGAACCCTAATCCGTGAGAAATGGTAAGTAAACGCCATATTTACATATCTGCCACTGTGTAGGAGAATCCGTATAGGTGTTCGAGTGTTCGAACCCAAATGCGTGAGAAATGATAAGTGAACGCCGTATTTACATATCTGCCACTGTGTAGGAGAATCCGTATTGGTGTTCAAGTGTTCAAACCCGAATGCCTTAGAAATGGTAAGTAAACGCCGTATTTACAGATCTGCCACTGTGCAGGAGAATCCGTAAAGGTGTTCGAGGGTTCGAACCCCAAGGTGTGAGAAATGGTTAGTAAACGCCGTATTTACATATTCGCCATCGCTAAGGAGAATCCGTATGGGTGTTTGAGAGTTCCAACCCTAACGCGTAAGAAGTGGTAAGTAAACGCCGAATTTACATATCTGCCACTGTGCAGGATTATCCGTATAGCTGTTCGAGTGTTCAAACCCTAATGTGTGAGAAATGATAAGTAAACGCCGTATTTACATATCAGCCATCGCAGAGAATCAGTGATAGGTGTTCACTTGTTCAACCCTAATGCATGAGAAATGGTAAGTAAACGCCAGATTTACATATCTCGCCATCGTGCAGAGAATCAGTATGTTCGAGTGTTCAACCCTAATGCATGAGAAATGGTAAATAAATGTCGATTTACATCTCTCGCCATCGCGGCAGAGAATCCCTATAGGTGTTCGAGTCATCAAACCCTAATGCATGAGAAATGGTAAGTGAACATCAATTTACATATTCCGCCATCGCGGCAGAGAATCCGATAGGTGTTCGAGTGTTCAACCGCAATGCGTGTGAAATTGTAAGTAAACGCCAGATTTATATATCCATCATTGTGCAGAGAGAATCAGATAGGTGTTCGAAAGTGCTCAAACCCTAATGCATGAGAAATGGTAAGTGAACGCCAGATTTACATATCCGCCATCGGCAGAGAATCAGATAGGTGTTCGAGTGTTCAACCGTAAGGCGTGAGAAATGGTAAGTAAATGCCGATTTACATATCCGCCACCGGCGGAGAATCCCAGTGTTCGAAAGTGTTCAACCCTAACGCGGAGAAATGGTAAGAACGCCAGATTTACATATTCCGCCATCGGCCGAGAATCCGTGATAGGTGTTCGAAAGTGTTCGACCCTAATGCGTGAGAAATTGTACGTAAATGCCAGATTTACATATCCGCCACCGGGAGAATCCGACAGGTGTTCGAAAGTGTTCAACCCTAACGCGGAGAAATGGTCAAGAACGCCAGATTTACATATCCGCCATCGCGGCCGAGAATCAGATAGGTGTTCGGTGTTCGGACCCTAATGCGTGAGAAATGGTACGCAAACGGCAGATTTACATATCCGCCATCGCAGAGAATCCGCAGGTGTTCGAAAGTGTTCAACCGCAATGCGTGTGAAATTGTAAGTAAACGCCAGATTTACATATCTCGCCATCGCGCAGAGAATCAGATAGGTGTTCATCGCTTTGAACCCTAATGCGTGAGAAATGGTAAGTAAACGCCAGATTTACATATCTCGCCATCGGCAGAGAATCAGATAGGTGTTTGAGTGTTCAACCGTAATGCATGTGAAATGGAAAGTAAACTCAGATTTGTATATCCGCCAGGCAGAGAATCAGATAGGTGTTCGAGTGTACGAACCCTAGTGCCGGAGAAATGGTAAGTAAACACCGATTTACATATCTGCCATCGCAGAGAATCAGATAGGTGTTCGAGTGTTCGTACCGTAATGCGTGTGAAATGGTAAGTAAACGCCAGATTTATATATTCCGCCATCGCAGAGAATCAGATAGGTGTTCGAGTGTTCAAACCCTAATGCGTGAGAAATGGTAAGTAAACGCCAGATTTACATATTCGCCATCGTAGAGAGAATCCGAGAGGTGTTCGAAAGTGTTCAACCCTATTGCGCGAGAAATGGTAAGTAAACGCCAGATTTACATACGCCATCGCAGAGAATTGTGATAGGTGTTCGAGTGTTTGAAGCCTAATGCGTGAGAAATGTTAAGAACGCAGATTTACATATCCGCCATGGCAGAGAATCAGATAGGTGTTCGAGTGTTCGAACCGCAATGCGCGTGAAATTGTAAGTAAACGCCAGATTTATATATATCCGCCGCCAGGCAGAGAATTCAGATAGGTGTTCGAGTATTCAACACTAATGCATGGGAAATGGTAAGTGAATGCGATTTACATATCTCGCCATCGTTGGAGAATCCGTATAGATGTTCGAGTGTTCGAACCCTATGGCGTGAGAAATGGTAAGTAAATGCCGTATTTACATATCTGCCACTGTGTAGGAGAATCCGTGGAGGTGTTCGAGTGTTCGAACCCCAACGCGTGAGAAATGGTAAGTAAACTCTGTATTTACATATCTGCCACTGTGTAGGAGAATCCGTATAGGTGTTCGAGTGTTCGAACCGTAATGCGTGAGAAATGATAAGTGAACGCCGTATTTACATATCTGACACTGTGCAGAAGAATCAGTATAGGTGTTCACGTGTTCGGACCCTAATGCGTTAGAAATGGTAAGTAAACGCCGTATTTACATATCTGCCACCGTGCAGGAGAATCCGTATAGGTGTTCGCTTGTTCGAACCCTAATGCGTGAGAAATGGTAAGTAAACGGCGTATTTACATCTCTGCCACTGTGCAGGAGAATCCGTATAGGTGTTCGAGTGTTCGAACCCTAATGCATGAGAAATGGTAAGTGAACGCTGTATTTACATATCTGCCGCTGTGCAGGAGAATCCGTATAGGTGTTTGAGTGTTCGAACCGCAATGCGTGTGAAATTGTAAGTAAACGCCGTATTTATATATCTATCACTGTGTAGGAGAATCCGTATAGGTGTTCGAGTGCTCGAGCCCTAATGCATGAGAAATGGTTAGTGAACGCCGTATTTACACACCTACCACTGTGCAGGAGAATCCGTATAGGTGTTCGAGTGTTCGAGCCCTAAGGCATGAGAAATTGTAAGTAAGCGCCGTATTTACATATCTGCCACCGCGCGGAGAATCCGACGGTGTTAAAGTCCAACCCTAACGCGCGGGAAATGGTCAAGAACGCCGATTTACATATCTCGCCATCGCGGCCGAGAATCAGATAGGTGTTTGAGTGTTCGGACCCTGATGCGTGAGAAATTGTACGTAAACGCCGTATTTACATATCTGCCTCTTTGTACGAGAATCCGTACAGGTGTACCAGTGTTCGAACTGCAATGTGTGTGAAATTGTAAGTAAACGCCATATTAAAATATCTCCCACTATGCAGGAGAATCCGTATAGGTGTTCGAGTGTTCGAACTCTAATGCACGAGAAATGGTAAGTAAATGTCGTATTCACATATCTGCCACTGTGCCGGACAATCCGTGTAGGTGTTCGAGTGTTCGAACCGTAATGCGCATGAAATGGAAAGTAAACGCCGTATTTGTATATCTGCCTCTGTGCAGGAGAATCCGTATAGGTGTTCGAGTGTTCGAACCCTAATGCGGGAGAAATGGTAAGCAAACGCCGTATTTCCATATCAGCCACTATGCAGGAGAATCCGTATAGGTGTTCGAGTGTTCGAACCCTAATGCGTGTGAAATGGTAAGTAAACGCCATATTTACATATCTGCCACTGTGTAGGAGAATCCGTATAGGTGTTCGAGTGTTCGAACCCAAATGCGTGAGAAATGATAAGTGAACGCCGTAGTTACATATCTGCCACTGTGTAGGAGAATCCGTATAGGTGTTCAAGTGTTCGAACCCTAATGCCTTAGAAATGGTAAGTAAACGCCGTATTTACAGATCTGCCACTGTGCAGGAGAATCCGTATAGGTGTTCGAGGGTTCGAACCCCAAGGCGTGAGAAATGGTTAGTAAACGCCGTATTTACATATCTGCCACTGTGAAGGAGAATCCGTATGGGTGTTTGAGAGTTCCAACCCTAACGCGTTAGAAGTGGTAAGTAAACGCTGAATTTACATATCTGCCACTGTGCAGGAGAATCCGTATAGGTGTTCGATTGTTCGAACCCTAATGCGTGAGAAATGATAAGTAAACGCCGTATTTACATATCAGCCACTGTGCAGGAGAATCCGTATAGGTGTTCGCTTGTTCGAACCCTAATGCGTGAGAAATGGTAAGTAAACGCCGTATTTACATATCTGCCACTGTGTAGGAGAATCTGTAGTGGCATTCGAGTGTTCGAACCCTAATGCATGAGAAATGGTAAATAAACGTCGTGTTTACATCTCTGTCACTGTGCAGGAGAATCCCTATAGGTGTTCGAGTCATCAAACCCTAATGCATGAGAAATGGTAAGTGAACACTGAATTTACATATCTGCCACTGTGCAGGAGAATCCGTATAGGTGTTCGAGTGTTCGAACCGCAATGCGTGTGAAATTGTAAGTAAACGCCGTATTTATATATCTGTCACTGTGCAGGAGAATCCGTATAGGTGTTCGAGTGTTCGAACCCTAATGCATGAGAAATGGTAAGTGAACGCCGTATTTACATATCTGCCACTGTGCAGGAGAATCCGTATAGGTTTTCGAGTGTTCGAACCCTAACGCGTGAGAAATGGTAAGTAAAAGCCGTATTTAAATATTTGCCACGGCGGAGAATCCGACAGTGTTCGAGTGTTCGAACCCTAACGCTGCGGAGAAATGGTCAAGAACGCCAGATTTACATATCCGCCACGGCCGGAGAATCTGTGATAGGTGTTCGAGTGTTCGGACCCTAATGCGTGAGAAATTGTACGAAATGCCAGATTTACATATCCGCCACGCGGAGAATCAAGACAGTGTTCGAAAGTGTTCAACCCTAACGCTGCGGAGAAATGGTCAAGAACGCCGATTTACATATCTCGCCATCGCGGCCGAGAATCAGATAGGTGTTCGAGTGTTCGGACCCTAATGCGTGAGAAATGGTACGTAAACGCCGTATTTACATATCTGCCACTGTGTAGGAGAATCCGTACAGGTGTTCGAGTGTTCGAACCGCAATGCGTGTGAAATTGTAAGTAAACGCCGTATTTACATATCTGCCACTGTGCAGGAGAATCCGTATAGGTGTTCGACTGTTTGAACCCTAATGCGTGAGAAATGGTAAGTAAACGCCGTATTTACATATCTGCCACTGTGCAGGAGAATCCGTATAGGTGTTCGAGTGTTCGAACCGTAATGCGTGTGAAATGGAAAGTAAACTCCGTATTTGTATATCTGCCTTTGTGCAGGAGAATCCGTATAGGTGTTCGAGTGTTCGAACCCTAGTGCTGGAGAAATGGTAAGTAAACGCCGTATTTACATATCTGCCACTGTGCAGGAGAATCCGTATAGGTGTTCGAGTGTTCGAACCGTAATGCGTGTGAAATGGTAAGTAAACGCCGTATTTATATATCTGCCACTGTACAGGAGAATCCGTATAGGTGTTCGAGTGTTCGAAACCTAATGCGTGAGAAATGGTAAGTAAACGCCGTATTTACATATCTGCCACTGTGTAGGAGAATCCGTAGAGGTGTTCGAGTGTTCGAACCCTATTGCGTGAGAAATGGTAAGTAAACGCCGTATTTACATAGCTGCCACTGTGCAGGAGAATTCGTATAGGTGTTCGAGTGTTTGAACCCTAATGCGTGAGAAATGTTAAGTGAACGCAGTATTTACATATCTGCCACTGTGCAGGAGAATCCGTATAGGTGTTCGAGTGTTCGAACCGCAATGCGTGTGAAATTGTAAGTAAACGCCGTATTTATATATCTGTCGCTGTGCAGGAGAATCCGTATAGGTGTTCGAGTATTCGAACACTAATGCATGGGAAATGGTAAGTGAATGCGGTATTTACATATCTGCCACTGTGTTGGAGAATCCGTATAGGTGTTCGAGTGTTCGAACCCCAACGCGTGAGAAATGGTAAGTAAACGCCGTATTTACATGTCTGCCACTGTGTAGGAGAATCCGTGGAGGTGTTCGAGTGTTCGAACCCTAATGCGTGAGAAATGGTAAGTAAACGCCATATTTACATATCTACCACTGTGTAGGAGAATCCTTATAGGTGTTCGAGTGTTCGAACCCTAATGCGTGAGAAATGATAAGTGAACGCCGTATTTACATATCTGACACTGTGCAGAAGAATCAATATAGGTGTTCACGTCTTCGGACCCTAATGCCTTAGAAATGGTAAGGAAACGCCGTATTTACATATCTGCCACCGTGCAGGAGAATCCGTATAGGTGTTCGCTTGTTCGAACCCTAATGCGTGAGAAATGGTAAGTAAACGACGTATTTACATCTCTGCCACTGTGCAGGAGAATCCGTAAAGGTGTTCGAGGGTTCGAACCCCAAGGTGTGAGAAATGGTTAGTAAACGCCGTATTTACATATCTGCCACTGTGAAGGAGAATCCGTATGGGTGTTTGAGAGTTCCAACCCTAACGCGTAAGAAGTGGTAAGTAAACGCCGAATTTACATATCTGCCACTGTGCAGGAGTATCCGTATAGCTGTTCGAGTGTTCAAACCCTAATGTGTGAGAAATGATAAGTAAACGCCGTATTTACATATCAGCCACTGTGCAGGAGAATCCGTATAGGTGTTCGCTTGTTCGAACCCTAATGCATGAGAAATGGTAAGTAAACGCCGTATTTACATATCTGCCACTGTGCAGGAGAATCTGTAGTGGCGTTCGAGTGTTCGAACCCTAATGCATGAGAAATGGTAAATAAATGTCGTATTTACATCTCTGTCACTGTGCAGGAGAATCCCTATAGGTGTTCGAGTCATCAAACCCTAATGCATGAGAAATGGTAAGTGAACACTGAATTTACATATCTGCCACTGTGCAGGAGAATCCGTATAGGTGTTCGAGTGTTCGAACCGCAATGCGTGTGAAATTGTAAGTAAACGCCGTATTTATATATCTATCATTGTGCAGGAGAATCCGTATAGGTGTTCGAGTGCTCGAACCCTAATGCATGAGAAATGGTAAGTGAACGCCGTATTTACATATCTGCCACTGTGCAGGAGAATCCGTATAGGTGTTCGAGTGTTCGAACCGTAAGGCGTGAGAAATGGTAAGTAAATGCCGTATTTACATATCTGCCGCTGTGCGGGAGAATCCGAACAGGTGTTCGAGTGTTCGAACCCTAACGCGTGAGAAATGGTCAGTAAACGCCGTATTTACATATCTGCCACAGTGCTGGAGAATCCGTATAGGTGTTCGAGTGTTCGGACCCTAATGCGTGAGAAATTGTACGTAAATGCCGTATTTACATATCTGCCGCTGTGCGGGAGAATCCGTACAGGTGTTCGAGTGTTCGAACCCTAACGCGTGAGAAATGGTCAGTAAACGCCGTATTTACATATCTGCCACTGTGCTGGAGAATCCGTATAGGTGTTCGAGTGTTCGGACCCTAATGCGTGAGAAATGGTACGTAAACGGCGTATTTACATATCTGCCACTGTGTAGGAGAATCCGTACAGGTGTTCGAGTGTTCGAACCGCAATGCGTGTGAAATTGTAAGTAAACGCCGTATTTACATATCTGCCACTGTGCAGGAGAATCCGTATAGGTGTTCGACTGTTTGAACCCTAATGCGTGAGAAATGGTAAGTAAACGCCGTATTTACATATCTGCCACTGTGCAGGAGAATTCGTATAGGTGTTCGAGTGTTTGAACCCTAATGCGTGAGAAATGTTAAGTGAACGCAGTATTTACATATCTGCCACTGTGCAGGAGAATCCGTATAGGTGTTCGAGTGTTCGAACCGCAATGCGTGTGAAATTGTAAGTAAACGCCGTATTTATATATCTGTCGCTGTGCAGGAGAATCCGTATAGGTGTTCGAGTATTCGAACCCTAATGCATGGGAAATGGTATGTGAATGCAGTATTTACATATCTGCCACTGTGTTGGAGAATCCGTATAGGTGTTCGAGTGTTCGAACCCTAACGCGTGAGAAATGGTAAGTAAACGCCGTATTTACATATCTGCCACTGTGTAGGAGAATCCGTGGAGGTGTTCGAGTGTTCGAACCCTAATGCGTGAGAAATGGTAAGTAAACGCCGTATTTACATATCTGCCACTGTGTAGGAGAATCCGTATAGGTGTTCGAGTGTTCGAACCCTAATGCGTGAGAAATGATAAGTGAACGCCGTATTTACATAACTGACACTGTGCAGAAGAATCATTATAGGTGTTCAAGTGTTCGGACCCTAATGCCTTTGAAATGGTAAGTAAACGCCGTATTTACATATCTGCCACTGTGCAGGAGAATCCGTATAGGTGTTTGAGTGTTCGAACACTAATGCGTGAGAAATGGTAAGTAAACGCCGTATTTACATATCTGCCACCGTGCAGGAGAATCCGTATAGGTGTTCGAGTGTTCGAACCCTAATGCATGAGAAATGGTAAGTGAACGCTGTATTTACATATCTGCCACTGTGCAGGAGAATCCGTATAGGTGTTCGAGTGTTCGAACCGCAATGCGTGTGAAATTGTAAGTAAACGCCGTATTTATATATCTGTCACTGTGCAGGAGAATCCGTATAGGTGTTCGGGTGCTCGAACCCTAATGTATGAGAAATGGTAAGTGAATGCCGTATTTACAAACCTGCCACTGTGCAGGAGAATCCGTATAGGTGTTCGTGTGTTCGAGCCCTAACGCGTGAGAAATGGTAAGTAAACGCCGTATTTACATATCTGCCACTCTGCAGGGGAATCCGTATAGGTGTTCGAGTGTTCGAACCCTAGGGCATGAGAAATTGTAAGTAAGCGCCGTATTTACATATCTGCCGCTGTGCGGGAGAATCCGTACGGGTGTAACAGTGTCCGAACCCTAACGCGTGGGAAATGGTCAGTAAACGCCGTATTTACATATCTGCCACTGTGCTGGAGAATCCGTATAGGTGTTTGAGTGTTCGGACCCTGATGCGTGAGAAATTGTACGTAAACGCCGTATTTACATATCTGCCATTGTGTACGAGAATCCGTACAGGTGTACCAGTGTTCGAACCGCAATGCGTGTGAAATTG
Source organism: Camellia lanceoleosa (assembly GCA_025200525.1). NCBI lineage: Eukaryota > Viridiplantae > Streptophyta > Magnoliopsida > Ericales > Theaceae > Camellia > Camellia lanceoleosa. The sequence continues at coordinate 780,814 of JANUSC010000083.1, read as the reverse complement.
TAAGTAAACGCCATATTAAAATATCTCCCACTATGCAGGAGAATCCGTATAGGTGTTCGAGTGTTCGAACCCTAATGCACGAGAAATGGTAAGTAAATGTCGTATTCACATATCTGCCACTGTGCCGGACAATCCGTGTAGGTGTTCGAGTGTTCGAACCGTAATGCGCATGAAATGGAAAGTAAACACCGTATTTGTATATCTGCCTCTGTGCAGGAGAATCCGTATAGGTGTTCGAGTGTTCGAACCCTAATGCGGGAGAAATGGTAAGCAAACGCCGTATTTCCATATCAGCCACTATGCAGGAGAATCCGTATAGGTGTTTGAGTGTTCGAACCGTAATGCGTGTGAAATGGTAAGTAAACGCCATATTTATATATCTGCCACTGTGCAGGAGAATCCGTATAGGTGTTCGAGTGTTCAAAACCTAGTGCAAGAGAAATGGTAAGTAAACTCCGTATTTACATATCTGCCACTGTGCAGCAGAATCCGTAGAGGTGTTCGAGTGTTCGAACCCTATTGCGTGAGAAATGGTAAGTAAATGCCGTATTTACATATCTGCCACTGTGCAGGGGAATTCGTATAGGTGTTCGAGTGTTTGAACCCTAATGCGTGAGAAATGTTAAGTGAACGCAGTAGTTACATATCTGCCACTGTGTAGAAGAATCCGTATAGGTGTTCGAGTGTTCGAACCGCAATGCGTGTGAAATTGTAAGTAAACGCCGTATTTATATATCTGTCGTTGTGCAGGAGAATCCATATAGGTGTTCGAGTATTCGAACCCTAATGCATGGGAAATGGTAAGTCAACGTGGTATTTACATATCTGCCACTGTGTAGGAGAATCCGTAAAGGTGTTCGAGTGTTCGAACCCTAACGCAGGAGAAATGGTAAGTAAACGCCATATTTACATATCTGCCGCTGTGTAGGAGAATCCGTGGAGGTGTTCGAGTGTTCGAACTCTAATGCGTGAGATATGTTAAGCAAACGCCGTATTTACAAATCTGGCACTGTGTAGGAGAATCCGTATAGGTGTTCGAGTATTCGAACCCTAATGCGTGAGAAATGATAAGTGAATGCCGTATCTACATATATGCCGTTGTGCAGGAGAATCCGTCTAGGTGTTCTTGTGTTCGAACCCTAATGCGTGAGAAATGGTAAGTCAATGCCCTATTTACTTATTTGCCACTGTGCAGGAGAATCCGTATGGGTGTCCGAGTGTTTGAACCGTAATGCTTGAGAAATGGTAAGTAAACGCCATATTTACATATCTGCCACTGTACAGGAGAATCCGTATATGTGTTCGAGAGGAGGAACCGTAATGCCTGAGCAATGGTAAGTAAATGCCGTACTTACATATCTGCCACTGTGCAGGAGAATCTGTATAGGTGTTCGAGTGTTCGAACCCTAATGCACGAGAAATGGTAAGTAAATTTCGTATTTACACAACTGCCACTGTGCAGGAGAATCCGTATAGGTGTTCGAGTGTTCGAACCCTAATGCGTGAGAAATGGTACGTAAACGCCGTATTTACATATCTGCCACAGTGCAGCAGAATCCTTATAGGTGTTCGAGTGTTCGAACCGTAATGCGTGAGAAATGGTAAGTAGACGTGGTATTTACATATCTGCCACTGTGCAGGAGAATCCGTATAGGTGTTCAAGTGTTCGAACCGTAATGCATGAGAAGTGGTAAGTAGACGCCGTATTTACATATCTGCCACTGTGCTGGAGAATCCATATAGGTGTTCGAGTGTTCGAATCGTAATGCACGAGAAATGGTAAGTAAACACCGTATTTACATATCTGCCACTGTGCAGGAGAATCAGTGTAGGTGTTCGAGTGTTCAAACCGTAATGCGTGAGAAATGGTAAGTAAACACCGTATTTACATATCCGCCACTGTTGAGGAGAATCCGTATAAGTGTTCGAGTGTTCGAACCCTAATGCACGAGAAATGGTAAGTAAACGTTGTATTTACATATCTATCACTGTGCAGGAGAATTCGTATAGGTGTTCGAGTTTTCGAACCCTAATGCACGAGAAATGGTATGTAAACGCCGTATTTATATATCAGCCACATTGCAGGAGAATCCGTATAGGTGTTCGAGTGTTCGAACCCTAATGCGCGAGAAATGGAAGGAAACGGCGTATTTACATATCTGCCACTGTGCAGGAGAATCCGTATAGGTGTTCGAGTGTTCGAACCCTGATTCACGAGAAATGATAAGTGAACGCCGTATTTACATATTTGCCACTGTGCTCGAGAATCCGTATAGGTGTTCAAGTGTTCGAACCCCAATGTACAAGAAATGGTAAGTAAACGCCGTATTTACATATCTGCCACTGTGCAGGAGAGTCCGTATAGGTGTTCGAGTGTTCGAACCCTAATGCGTGAGAAATGGTAAGTGAACGCTGTATTTACATATCTGCCACTACGCAGGAGAATCTGTCTAGGTGTTCGTGTGTTCGAACCCTAATGCGTAAGAAATGGTAAGTACACGCCATATTTACATATCTGCCACTGCGCAGGAGAATTCGTATGGGTGTTCGAGTGTTCGAACCCTAATGCATGAGAAATGGTAAGTAAACACCATATTTACATATCCGCAACTGTGCAGAAGAGTCCGTATATGTGTCCGAGTAGTGGAACCGTAATGCGTGAGAAATGGTAAGTAAACGCCGTATTTACATATCTGCCACTGTGCAGGAGAATCCGTATAGGTGTTCGAGTGTTCGAACCCTAATGCACGAGAAATGGTAAGTAAACGCCGTATTTACATATCTGCCACTGTGCAGGAGAATCCGTATAGGTGTTCGAGTGTTCGAACCGTAATGCGTGAGAAATGGTAAGTAAACGCCGTATTTACATATCTGCCACTGTGCAGGAGATTTCGTTTAGGTGTTCGAGTGTTCGAACCGTAATGCGTGAGAAATGGTAAGTAAACACCGTATTTACATATCTGCCACTGTGCAGGAGAATCCGTATAGGTGTTCGAGTGTTTGACCCCCAATTCATGAAAAATGGTAAGTAAACGCCATATTTACATATCTGTCACTGTACAGGAGAATCCGTATATATGTTCGAGTTATGGAACCGTAATGCGTGAGAAATGGTAAGTAAACACCGTACTTACATATCTGCCACTGTGCAGGAGAATCTGTATAGGTGTTCGAGTGTTCGAACCCTAATGCACGAGAAATGGTAAGTAAATGCTGTATTTACATATCTGCCACTGTGCTGGAGAATCCGTATAGGTGTTCGAGTGTTTGAACCCTAATGCGTGAGAAATGGTACGTAAACGCCGTATTTACATATCTGCCACTGTGTAGGAGAATCCGTAAAGGTGTTCGATTGTTCGAACCCTAATGCACGAGAAATGGTAAGTAAACGCCGTATTTACATATCTGCCACTGTGCAGGAGAATCCGTATAGGTGTTTGAGTGTTCGAATCGTAATGCGTGAGAAATGGTAAGTAAACGTCGTATTTACATATCTGCCACTGTGCAGGAGAATCCGTCTAGGTGTTCGAGTGTTCGAACCCTAATGCGTGAGAAATGGTAAGTAAACGCCGTATTTACAAATCTACCACTGTGCAGGAGAATCCGTGCAGGTGTTCGAGTGTTTGAACCGTAATGCACGAGAAATGGTAAGTAAACGCCGTATTTACATATCTGCCACTGTGCAGGAGAATTCTTATAGGTGTTCGAGTGTTCGAACCGTAATGCACGAGAAATGGCATGTAAACGCCATATTTACATATCTGCCACTGTGCAGGAGAATCCGTATAGGTGTTCGAGTGTTCGAACCCTAACGCACGAGAAACGGTAAGAAACGTTGTATTTACATATCTGCCACTGTGCAGGAGAATCCGTACAGGTGTTCGAGTGTTCGAACCCTAATGCATGAGAAATGGAAAGTAGACGCCATATTTACATATCTGCCACTGTGCAGGATAATCCGTATAGGTGTTCGAGTGTTCGAACCCCAATGCACGAGAAATGGTAAGTAAGCGCCGTATTTACATATCTGCCACTGTGCAGCAGAGTCCGTATTGGTGTTCTAGTGTTCGAACCCTAATGCGTGAGAAATGGGTTGTGAACGCCGTATTTACATATCTGCCACTGTGCAGGAGAATCCGTCTAGGTGTTCGTGTGTTCGAACCCTAATGCGTGAGAAATGGTAAGTAAACACCGTATTTACATATCTGCCACTGTGCAGGAGAATCCGTATGGGTGTTCAAGTGTTCGAATCCTAATGCATGAGAAATGGTAAGTAGACGCCGTACTTACATATCTGCTACTGTGCAGGAGAATCCGTATATGTGTTCGAGTGGTGGAACCGTAATGCGTGAGGAATGGTAAGTAAACGCCGTATTTACATATTTGCCACTATGCAGGAGAATCCGTATAGGTGTTCGATTGTTCGAACCCTAATGCACGAGAAATGGGAAGTAAATGCCGTATTTACATATCTGCCACTGTGCAGGAGAATCCGTATAGGTGTTCGAGTGTTCGAACCGTAATGCGTGAGAAATGGAAAGTAGACGCTGTATTTACATATCTGCCACTCTGCAGGAGAATCCGTGTAGGTGTTCGATTGTTCGAACCGTAATGCACGAGAAATGGTAAGTAAACGCCGTATTTACATATCTGCCACTGTGCAGGAGAATCCGTGTAGGTGTTCGAGTGTTCAAACCGTAATGCGTGAGAAATGGTAAGTAAACGCCGTATTTACATATCCGCCACTGTGCAGGAGAATCTCTATAGGTGTTCGAGTGTTCGAACCCTAATGCACGAGAAATGGTAAGTAAACGTCGTATTTACATATCTACCACTATGCAGGAGAATCCGTATAGGTGTTCGAGTGTTCGAACCCTAATGCACGAGAAATGGTATGTAAACGCCGTATTTACATATCTGCCACATTGCAGGAGAATCCGTATAGGTGTTCGAGTGTTCGAACCCTAATGCACGAGAAATGGAATGAAACGCCGTATTTACATATCTGCCACTGTGCAGGAGAATCCGTATAGGTGTTCGAGTGTTCGAACCCTGATTCACGAGAAATGGTAAGTGCACGCCGTATTTACATATCTACCATTGTGCAGGAGAATCCGTATAGGTGTTCGAGTGTTCGAACCCCAATGTACGAGAAATGGTAAGTAAACCCCGTATTTAGATATCTGCCACTGTGCAGGAGAGTCCGTATAGGTGTTCGACTGTTCGAACCCTAATGCGTGAGAATGGTAAGTGAACGCTTTATTTACATATCTGCCACTGTGCAGGAGAATCTGTCTAGTTGTTCGTGTGTTCGAACCCTAATGCGTGAGAAATGGTAAGCAAACGCCGTATTTACATATCTGCCACTGCGAAGGAGAATCTGTATGGGTGTTCGAGTGTTCGAACCCTAATGCATGAGAAATGGTAAGTAAACGGCATATTTACATATCTGCCACTGTGTAGGAGAATCCGTATATGTGTTCGAGTGGTGGAACTGTAATGCGTGAGAAATGGTATGTAAACGCCGTATTTACATATCTGCCACTATGCAGGAGAATCCGTATAGGTGTTCGAGTGTTCGAACCCTAATACACGAGAAATGGTAAGTAAACGCCGTATTTACATATCTGCCACTGTGCAGGAGAATCCGTATAGGTGTTCGTGTGTTCGAACCGTAATGCACGAGAAATGGCAAGTAAGCGCCGTATTTACATATCTGCCACTATGCAGGAGAGTCCGTATTGGTGTTCTAGTGTTCGAACCCTAATGCATGAGAAATGGGTAGTGAACGCCGTATTTACATAGCTGCCACTGTGCAGGAGAATCCGTATAGGTGTTCGAGTGTTCGAACCTTAACGCATGAGAAATGGTAAGTAAACGCCATATTTACATATCTGCCACTATGTAGGAGAATCCGTGGAGGTGTTCGAGTGTTCGAACTCTAATGCGTGAGAAATGGTAAGTAAACGCCGTATTTACATATCTGGCACTATGTAGGAGAATCCGTATAGGTGTTCGGGTATTCGAACCTGTAGACGTCCCTGAACGCGCCCCGGGGGGATGGGAGTGCGAGTCCCCCCTCCGTTCCGGTTCGATATTGGGTCACTACAGTTCGAAGGACTCAATTTTGTCACGGTTCTAAATCTGAAACAAAGAGTCCAACTCTGGCAAATCGTTTTGAAGAAAAACAGATTTTTTGAAAAGTAGTGCCAAACATGGACTGCTTTGCTAGATCACAGAGTCGCCACCAAAATATTTTATTTTTGGGAAATTTAGGCTCTAACTTTTAGGCTCTAACTTTCCGGTTACGGTACACTCGGGTATTTTAACCTTCACTGTTTAGGCTCTAACTTTTGCCAAGGCGCCCAATGCGGGTTTTCGACCTTGCGAGCTTTGTTTTTCTTTTCTTTTTTTCCAATTCCCTTTTTTTTTTCTTTTCTTTTGCTATATTTTTTTTTCTTTTCTTTTGCTTTTTTTTTTTCTTGTTTTTTCCTTTCTTTTTTGTGTTTGCTTTTGTATATTTTTTTTCTTTTCTTTTGTTTTTGCTCTAACTTTTGCCTGGGCCGCCCTTCCGGGTTTTCGGCCCAGCGAGCCTCTCAAAGGGTAAAAGTGTAGCTTGGTCCATGCCAAATGGTTTTGAAATTGAAGCCTCTCGGTATCCAAGAGAGTGGCTGTGGTTGATTTGCAGAAGAATCCATCACGGTTGCTTAGTGAACCTTGCCGGGTGGAATCTGATCTTCTTGATCTGACTTTGATGCCTCTTGCTCGAGGGCTACTTCAAATTGGGCCATGCTGGCGTTTCAAGGCACTGTTGAACGTTGTGACCTGATTCCGATTTGCAATGGATAAATTGAATCTTGAGGCTGAGAGCGATCCTAGGCTGCATAATCTCAAGAGCGATTCCACACAGGTCTCCGCATGACCGCGCAAAACATTTTTTGAAAGTTTTTAAGAAAGCGACAAATCGCTCACGCTGAAGACAGTGTTGGACCAATCTGGATCAAAGCCAGGGTCCTTCTCAGTACTCACGCTGACAAGCATAATTTCATCCATTAAAAGCTTAGCGTGCCTCTCCTTCGCTCAAAATGATCAAAATTTTGCAAAACCCGAGGAATTCCTTCCTCTTCGTTTTTATCACCGCAGTGTTCAAAAAGGTTTTGTGAAAAGCTTAGGTCATCATAACGATGTTCAAGGCACTCGAGAGCCGGTAGGATGCACTGTCGTTCCATTCACAACCTCTGGCACGGTTGGTTCGAACAGCAACAAATGCAGGACGTGATAGCTACAGCTGTTTCACTCAGATTTGTTGGTATAACTGGCTCCTCGACAGAAACAGACTCAAAAATGAAAACAACTGTTTATAAAACAAAACGGCGTTTGAGGCAACAACCCCGAAATCACCTGGTATACTATACAAGAGGGACTGACTCATTACAACAAGACAGACCTTATAAGCAAAAAGACTGACTCAATACAGAGAGACAGACTCAAAACAAAAGACTGACTCGACACCCAAGTCAGGATTTACAAAACTAGCGTTGGCAGGTACTTAAAAATGCGTGCCACACGCGACATCCAACAATGCACGAATCGCCGCAAAGCGGTTCACCTTCCGATTACATCTTGCGAGTGTATCCTCGAAATCCAACAACTGAGTGGTGACGGACTTTGCTGAGGTAGGTGGGAGGATAACCTCGTTGTCAATCAAATCCTGTACCTCGTGACGGAGGTGGAAGCAATTATCAGTGGCATGGCCAGTTTGCTGGTGGTACGCACAGTACATGGAAGCATCATGTGTGGCAGGGAGATTCTTCGGTAGGGGTCGGGGCTCCAAGGGTTTAAGATGCCCCTTTTTGGCCAAAATCAAAAGTGCCCTAGACAAAGGCATATAGAGAGGATGGAAGGCCCTATGTCCTCGGGGCAGGTACTTTGGGACCTGAGCACTCTTGCTAGATGCGCTGGCGAATGGATCGGCGGGCGCAGCCTTGGATTTCTGATCCTTTCCGGATGCAAGGCTGGGAGGGGGAAGAACTGTTTTGGCATGACGGGGTCTATCCCGGTTCTCGATTATCGAATCGCCCTCGGCGGAGCAGAAAGCATCCTCCACAGCTTTTGTCACAACTGCAGATATTTGTTGCTTGTTCATTCCCCCGGCTTTCAAAGCCTCTACTGCCCACAGCAGTTGTTCGATGGGGTCGGCATCTGCCTTTGCTTTGTCCTTTCCTCTGGTCTCAGCTGAATTGAGGGTTTGGGTTGATGGTGGTGCATCGTTGCCATAGTTGGAGGCCATCTCCGGTTGACTCAATTCAATCACACCGCCCCAACAATGGGCTCTGAGGTAAAGTTCACAGACGGTCTGGTGGCGTGTGACATTCCATAAGCAAGATCCGCCATAGACCTCTGGAGATCACCGATCATCCCCATTAGTTCAAAGGTAGTAGGCTCATGAGCCTGATATAGCTGGGGGGCCCAGACCGGGTGCGCAACCGGCGATCTGGGTGGATGCGGCATATCAACAGTAGTCTCATCTTGTAGGGTGATTCCCTGACTCAATGCGGCCGTCATGACCACGAGCTCTTCTGAATTCTGCGTCATGCTAAGTTCTGCCTTAGCAAGAAGAAAACACTAGCTATTCTGGCTCAACTCTCTGAATCTCCAAACTGAAACGGAAAATAAGCAGTATTTCAGCCCCAGACAGATCAAACACAGGTGTAGCCGAACAACTGTACTCTACTACTGAACACTGTTCCCCAGAATCACTATTCAAAAACTGAACTGATACCCGCAGACACAGCTGATTCTCAACAACACTGATACTGGTGCCCTCAGGCTGGATACCCAAACTTGCAAACTGATATATGCGTTTCCTGCAGAGATACACTCTAAAAGCACATAACAGGTAAAAGAGAGCCAATACACCCCTATGTTGGGGTAGGGTTTCCCTATCCTATTTTGTCAGGAGCTAGGGTTTCACTACATGGCAATGTTTCAAACAACCTATATCGGGTAAGCAACCTGTCCTAGTTTGGAATGGTCACTATGGATCCGAATATGCACTAGGTCGAATGGTCAAAGAGGGTGCCCCGGTAAAACCGGGGTTTGTGTTCCCATACTAGCAGAGCCCGTAACCGGTCAGCCTTATGGACATGCCTTGACAAGACAAGCCTCCAGCAAACCGCTCAGGAATAGCAGATGGCCAACACGGTGTCCTAGGCGCACCAATGCAAATGCAATGCAAAGAGACACATAAATGTAGTCAAAACAGGATATCACGAGTTCAAGTCAAGCTCTCTAAACTCCCCAGCGGAGTCGCCAGAAAATGTAGACGTCCCCGAACGCGCCCCGGGGGGATGGGAGTGCGAGTCCCCCCCCCCCCCCCCGCCGTTCCGGTTCGATATTGGGTCACTACAGTTCGAAGGACTCAATTTTGTCACGGTTCTAAATCTGAACCAAAGAGTCCAACTCTGGCAAATCGTTTTGAAGAAAAATAGGTTTTTTGAAAAGTAGTGCCAAACATGGACTGCTTTGCCAGATCACAGAGTCGCCACCTAAAACTCCCTACAGGATGGCTACCGCCGAAATGAAAGAACTAAAAGAACAGTTGCAAGACCTTCTTAATAAAGGGTTTATCCGGCCTAGCACTTCGCCTTGGGGCGCACCGGTGTTATTTGTGAAAAAGAAGGATGGTACTCTGCGCCTGTGCATCGATTATCGGGAGTTAAACAAGGTAACGATAAAGAACAAGTATCCCTTACCCCGTATTGATGATTTATTTGACCAGTTGCAGGGATCCCAGGTATTTTCTAAGATTGATTTGAGATCCGGGTATCATCAGTTGAAGGTTAAGGCGGAGGATGTCGAGAAAACCGCATTCAGAATGAGGTATGGTCATTTTGAGTTTCTTGTTATGCCATTTGGAGTGACCAATGCCCGGGCAGCATTTATGGACTTAATGAATAGAATTTTTAAAACCTACCTTGATGAGTTTGTTGTAGTCTTCATCGATGATATTTTGATATACTCTAAAGACAGACTTGAACATGAACATCACTTGCGGACTGTTTTACAAATACTTCGAGAAAAGAAATTGTTTGCTAAACTAAAGAAATGTGAGTTTTGGTTGGATGAGGTTGTTTTCTTAGGGCATGTGATCAACAAGGAAGGAATTTCAGTGGACCCGCAGAAAATAGAGGCAATTGTGAACTGGCCTACACCAACTAATGTGACAGAAGTTCGCAGCTTTATGGGCTTGGCGGGGTACTACAGGAGGTTTGTGAAGGACTTTTCGAAGTTAGCAGTGCCTCTTACTCAACTGACACGCAAAGGGCAACCTTTTGAGTGGAATGAAGAAAGGGAATCAGCCTTTCATGAATTAAAAGCGAGATTGACTACTGCACCAATTTTGACACTACCGTCAGGTACGGAGAATTTTGTAATTTTCAGTGATGCATCTTATAAGGGTTTGGGGTGTGTGTTAATGCAGAACGGAAGGGTTATTGCCTACGCCTCTCGACAGTTGAGGCCACATGAGAAAAATTATCCGACGCACGACCTGGAGTTGGCCGCAGTTGTTTTTGCTTTGAAAATCTGGCGGCATTATTTGTACGGGGCAAAGTGTGAAGTCTACACCGATCATAAGAGCCTAAAATACTTCTTCACGCAGAAAGAGTTGAATATGCGTCAGAGAAGATGGCTAGAATTGATAAAGGACTACGACCTAGAAATTCAATACCACCCCGGGAAAGCTAATATAGTGGCTGATGCCCTGAGCAGAAAGTCAACGGGGAATATGGCTTGGTTGCTTACTGAACAAAGGGAGATTTTGCAAGATTTTGAGAAGTCTAAAATTGAAGTGTTAGTATGTGAACAGGGCGGTTTGATAGCCGTTATTACAGCTGAGCCGGCAATTGTTGACGAAATTAAACTAAAACAGAAAGAGGATGAGTTCCTCAGAAAGGTGATTAATGAATTTGAGACGAGTCCAAGAGCAGAGTTCAGCCTGGAGAATGAAGTGTTGAGGTTCCAAAACAGAATGTGTGTCCCAGATATCCCGGAACTAAAGAAGAGGATCTTAGATGAAGCCCACAGATCTGTATTTGCTATGCATCCAGGCAATAATAAAATGTACCGGGATTTGAAACAGACCTATTGGTGGCCTAAAATGAAGAAAGAGATTGCAGAATATGTGTCCAAGTGCCTTCAGTGTCAGCAAGTTAAAGCTGAACACCAGAAACCCGGAGGTCTGCTTCAACCTCTCCCTATTCCTGAATGGAAGTGGGAACATGTGACTATGGATTTCGTTGTTGGCCTACCTCGGACACCTCGAGGTATGGATTCCGTTTGGGTTGTGGTTGATAGATTAACTAAATCTGCACATTTTCTGCCCGTCAAAACTACGTTTACTGCTTATAGATTGGCTACCATCTATGTTGATGAGATTGTCCGTTTACACGGAGTCCCAGTATCTATTGTGTCGGATAGAGATCCGAAGTTTGTATCCAGATTGTGGAAGAGTTTGCAGGAAGCTATGGGAACAGAACTAAGGTTCAGTACTGCATTCCACCCACAGACAGACGGGCAATCAGAACGAACGATTCAAACTTTAGAAGATATGCTTCGCATGTGTGCTTTGGATTTTCAGGGGAGTTGGGAAGATTATTTGTCACTTGCAGAATTTGCTTATAATAATAGCTTCCACTCCAGCATCGGTATGGCACCATATGAAGCTTTGTATGGTAGGAGGTGTAGATCACCTATTTGTTGGACAGAGGTCGGGATAGAGCTTTGCTTGGGCCAGAAATTGTGCAAGACAGTTCTGAGAAAATCAAGACTATTCGCCAAAGGCTCAAAACAGCTCAGGACCGACAAAAGAATTATGCAGACGTTCGGAGAAGACCTCTTGAGTATGAGGTTGGTGACCATGTGTTCATCCGTGTTTCTCCGATGAAGGGCCAAGTCAGATTTGGGAAAAGGGGCAAGTTGTCGCCCCGTTACATCGGACCGTTCCAGATTCTAGAGAGACTTGGTCCCGTTGCTTATAGAGTTGCTTTGCCACCGGGATTCGAGCAAATCCATAATGTGTTTCATGTGTCGATGTTGAGGGGTTACCTCCGCGACCCGCTACACGTGATTGATTATCACCGGATTGCTATTGACGAAAATATGAAATATGCTGAATGGCCGGAAAGAATTGTTGACCGACAAGTGAAAGAATTGAGAAGCAAATCCATCCCAATGGTGAAAGTGGAATGGAAGGAGCACTATGGGACAGATGCCACGTGGGAAAAAGAGAAGGAAATGCGACTACGCTACCCACATTTGTTTCCCAATGGAGGTAACTTAAGTTTGGGGGACCAAACTTCCTAAAGGGGGGGAGACTGTGATACCCCTGTTCCGTAATATGCTAAACTGGTCCTTAACTTAAATGTGATTATGTGTTTAGCATGATTTTGTGTGTCATTAGGTGAATATATGTGATTTTGAAATTTTATCTGTTCACCGTAGGAATATCTGTTTGAATAATTTGCTTCGGGAATTAAATTGAAGGCCTTATCGGCCACAGAACCCGGAATTGATTGCGCCATTGTGATTGGCATAATTTTTAGAGCCTACGGTGGAAATTAATTGAAAAATTGATTCGGGCCAGATCGAATCGATTAAATTAATGAATTAGAACCCAACTACTTTATTATTTTTAAATGGCCTTAGTGGGTTTTGTTGTCAAGGCTTTAAACACTCAATCTCTCTCTCCCTAGCCTCATTTTTGACTGATAATAGACTCAAGGAAGAGAAGAGAGGGTCGGTTGGGAGAGGAAAGAAGAGGAGATTGAGGGTTTGGCTTAAAGCTTGGAAATTTTGGAGATTTAGCTCAAGAATCACCATGAATTGTGAAGATTAAGCTTCTTGGTGAGTAATTCTTGTATCTTTAGTCACTAACTTGTGAATTTAAGTTTAATAGATGGCCAAGAGCATGAATTAGTTTGCATGTGAGGGAATTGGGTTGTATTTGTTGGATTAGAGCTTAATGTGTGCATGCATGTAAGAATTGTTTTGAAATTTGCATGTTTGAGCACAAATGTGTGTAATCCATGTGAAATGTGTAAGGAAACCCATGTTTTGATCACCAATGGCGTTGTCTAAACTGAGAATGGGGCTAGTTCATTACATGCATGTGCAATTTGAGAAGACATGAACTTGAAATGCATGAATATGTATGATAGAGTTGAAGATAATGTCAATTTGAAACATGCAAGTGTATAATCCTTGAAATTGAGCTTCCTAATGTTGTAATTCCATGTTTGTGTCATGTTGGCATGTCCATATTTGAGTTTTGAGCCCTTGCATGCAAGAAGTGTGGCTGGAAAATCGGGTTGAAGCTCAAGAACACAATCTGGGATTTCCATAATTTCGACTTCCGCTCGAGCGGGGGAAGTAACGCTCGAGCGGAGAAATCGAGCTCCGGCATTTTCTCGCAGACTGTGTCCGCTCGGCGAAGTTGGCGCTTCGGCGGGGAGCTATGTAACAGAAGTCCGCCGGCGGAAAAGTTGGCGCCGGCGGAATTTGAGGTATCCAGCACTTTTGCAGACCTAAGGGTCCGCTCGAGCGGGGGAGTCCACGCTCGAGCGGGGACCCTATTTTCTGAAATCCTGTTTTTGCATTTTGTGTTCTGTTTTCCGTTCTCTTTCACTTGCAAGCACTCTTAGGCATATGCTAAGCATTGTAAATGAGTTGATGAGATAATAATGAAGCCTAAAGAGGAATATGTGAACCAAAGAACGGATTGAACTGTTAGTGACCCTTTTGTGTTCATGAAACTTGTAGGGTCAAGCTCCAGGGCAAATCCACAAGCCGATCACTGTGAGTAATATCAATATTTGAATACTTGTGAATGTCCAATTGTTTACTCCCTTTAAAGCTTAATAATTGCTAATTGGGGTTTTGGACGTAAGTCTGATATGAATGCATAAATGGACCCAAGGTCGTTTTGTTAAGCATGAATGGACCCAAGGTCGTTTTGTTAAACATAAATGGACCCAAGGTCCTTTTGTTAAGCATGAATGGACCCAAGGTCGTTTTGTTAAACATAAATGGACCCAAGGTCGTTTTGTTAAGCATGAATGGACCCAAGGTCGTTTTGTTAAACATAAATGGACCCAAGGTCGTTTTGTTAAGCATGAATGGACCCAAGGTCGTTTTGTTAAACATAAATGGACCCAAGGTCGTTTTGTTAAGCATGAATGGACCCAAGGTCGTTTTGTTAAGCATGAATGGACCAAAGGTCGTTTTGTTAAACGTGAATGGACCAAAGGTCGTTTTGTTAAACATAAATGGACCAAAGGTCGTTTGATACGAATGTGTGGGCCGAAGGCCGTTCTGACATGAATGAGTGGGCCAAAGGCCATTTTGAAATGAATAAGTGGGCCAAAGGCCGTTTTGAGAATGAATGAGTGGGCCAAAGGCCGTTTTGAAATGAAGGAGTGGGCCAAAGGCCGTTTCGAGAATAAATGAGTGGGCCAAAGGCCGTTTTGACATAATCGAATGGGCCGAAGGCCGTTTCGTTATGAACGTAAATCTGAATGGGCCAAAGGCCAGTTATATAGAACTATGATTACTGGACTTAAATTACTCTTATAAATTTATATATACATATTAACTACAGATAGGAAATGGGCCCAAGGCCGTTCAGAAAATGTTGTTCCACGTCTTGTTGCATGAATTCTGTAATTGGTATTATTCACTGGGCTATCGCTCACGCTCATTCATGTCTTTGTAGGTGAGCCAAGAGAGGTCCAGACCCAGCCTCAATGAAGCCTGTGTAGAACAACCCAGTTTTGGAGAGTCAGCCCTCGTGTCTCACGCATGAGACCCGCCTTCGCCCTTTTTGTTATCTATCTTGTTGTCATGATGGCGAGGACTTTGTGTAATTTTGTATATAGTTTTGATGGGTTGACTTAGACTTATATGATCCTGTTTATATGGAACTCAGGCTTCTATGTTTCTGTTGTGAGTTATTAACGTGCATATGTATGGTTTGTTTTATGTGCCATGTAAGCACAGCTCTATGGACAAAGTTTTAAATTTTGCTTCCCTTGGCCCCTTTAACTCTGTTAAAATACGTTTGGTTTGGTTTGAGGCCGTAGGTAACCTCATGATTACTGGCCGGTTACGTCCTTAACCCACGGGGGCGGGTTCGGGTCGTGACAGCGCTGTTGATGATACACGTAGTATTTGGTGGGGCTTTGTCTGATGGAGATTGGGTCATGCAGAGGCTGAGGATCGAGGGGTTTAAGATACCCTCTTTCCATCAGGACTTTTAGTGCACTGGTTAGGCTTATATAGAGGAGGGTGAAAGTTCTGCCCTGAGCTCGGGTTGGGCTGGTTGTTTGTAGGCTTGGTTTGCCAAAAGGGTTGGCTGTGGGGACTGTATTGATTTCAATGGGTTTGGGAATAGCGCTATTACTAGCATGGGTACTCCCAGAAATCACCCTCCTCATTGGTTCACTTGTTCTAGGAATAATCCCTCTGTTGAATGCATTCTTGATCTGAACCCCCAATTCATGCAAACTTTTGAAAATGAATAGTGGAATGACTATTAAATTTTCATATCATGCTCGAGGTTCTGCACCACTATCCACACTTGGTCCCTCTCAGAAGGCCGATCTGTCATCTGTGCTGCCTTTGCTCTCCACCTTGCAACAAATTTTACAAAAGACTCTGAAGGATTCTGATGGGTTGCTTCAAGGTCTTGAGTGGTTATTTCAAGTTGGGTATTGTAAGAGTACTGATTGACAAAGGCCTCAGCCAACTCTTCCCAATTTTGCTTCACTGCATCCTCCAACTTAGTGTACCAAGTAGCTGCTATACCCGACAGGATTCTTCCATACAGAGAGAGCTTCTGCAGCGTAGTCAGACCCATCGGTTTCAGGACATCCAAGAAAAGCCGAATGTGTACCATAGGATCTCCAAACCTATCGAAATGGTCAATATGTGGCATTTTGAATCTGTCTAGGAGTCGTACGGCAGCCTCGGTGTACCCATCCTCAATGTCGGGAATGGAGTTAAGGCCCTGTGCCTTTTTGAATTGCTTCTCAAGGTTAGTAATTTTGAATGAGGTCAAGTCAGGCTCATTAATATCAAGGATGTAGACATCCCATTTTTGACCGTCCTAAAGACTTGGACGTCATTGATTGAGCGTTCGATGATTGCGCATGTTTGCGCTCGTTTGGGGTCCCCGAGGTTTTCGGTTGCACGCCTAGCCCCTGAGTCTCTGAACTCTCTTGGTTTTGTGCTTGTTTTAAGCCAAACCTTGGTGCACCCTTTTGCCTGGAGGGAGAAGTAGGGGTGTAGACCACTTTTCTCCCCTGCCAGCCAGTTTTCTCCCCTATAGACCACTTTTGGTGGTCGGTCAACTAAGGTGGGTGGTCGGTCGACCAGCATAAGTGGTCTGCAGCCTGCCACCACCTTCTCCTCTCTTTGTAGACCCTTTTTCTACTCTGCCAACCAGTTTTCTCCCCTGTCGACCACCTGAGGTGGTCGGTCAACTAGGTGGGGTGGTTGGTCGACCACTTTAAGTGGTCTACGACATTTTTTCTATTTTTGCAGATATTTTTGGTGCTAGCTGTGCCAGCTATTAGGCACAAAATGCATCCTCCCTACATGTGTAAGGATTTGAGCAAGCTTTGGCTTGCATTTCTATATAAGGGGAGATGTCTCCCCCTTGAGAGGGGTTCATAATTTTGAAGAGCAAAAACTCTCCCTCTCACTCTAGAATTCTCCCTCTCTCTCCATATTTGTGCCTTAAAGGGTTGTTTCTTCATACTATTGCACACAAACATCTACTCAAACACCTTCATCTTGTTGCTAAGGTACTTGAGAGCCTTATTTGAGTGGTTTTGACCTGATTTTGCCTCAAAAGGTGCTGGTTTTGAAGTTGTCCTTCAAGGGTGAGTAGTAGCCTCTTTAAAGCTTTATTTTCATTGCTTATTTAGCCACCTTTGCATGCTATTTTAGGCTTTGTTTTCAACTACAAAAACCTTTGTTTTAAAGTGTTTAAAAAGGTTGGTTGAAGCTTTGTTTGAGTTAGGGGTGGTTTACCCCCTTTGGTGGCTTGTTTTGCCTTGCTTTGTGCCATCTTTTAAGGCCTTTGGGATCATCTCTTTTTGGCCTTCTTACCACTGAAACTCAGAGGAATTTCAGTAGTGGAAAAGTGGTTTTGAGGTCCCAAATGGGTGGGGGTGGTCCCCCCTCCTCTTCTCTTGTTTGCATGTGTTGATGGCCCATCAAAAGAGCATGTGTTTCTACTTCTTAGTGGCTTTGTTTGGGCTCATTTTTGTGACTTTTTAGACCTGCCATAACTCTATTTTTGGCTGTCTTGGTCACCTCTTGCATGCTTTTTGTACTTGTAGTGTAATCCTACTTGTAGCCTTGCAAAGTAGCATGTCTTTGTGCCTTGAATTGGCTCCATTTTTTAGCCATTATTTTCCATGTCATAACTCTATTTCGGGTTGGTTTGGTTGCCTCTTGCATGCTCCTTGCACTTGTAGTGCAATTTTGTTCACTAGCCTAGCATGTTTGGTGTGTTAGCCTATTGATCTAGCATGTGTATGCTCTACTCCAAAGACATTTTTTGGCTATGTCGGACTATTTTGAGTGATCTTGGTCCTTTGGGGCTTGCTTGATATGGCTATGGTGCAAGTGCCTTGGCTAGTCTTGAGTTTTGCGCACCTTAGCCTGCTATATTTGTGATGGTTGCATGTTTTGGCATCATTTAGCATGTAATTTCAGAGCATATACATGTGTCATGTTCTCACTTCTTTCACTCCTTGAGAGCTTTTGAGAGTTGTGCCTTTGTGCCTTATTTGTGAGCTACCAAAGGAGCATGATTTTCTACTCCTTTGAGCCTTAGTTTGAGCATGTTTTTGCCACTGATTTGCCATGATATAGCTCTGTTTTGGGCTGGTTTGGTTGTTTGTGCATAGTATTGCATAGTCCTAGTGTTGTGTACCTCACTTGCTTTAATGCCTTAGCTTCTAAACATGCCATGCATGCATTGCTTACATGATAGAGCCTTGTGCATGCCACTCTAGCATTGATAGATGAGCATGTTGTTTGCATGTGTGTTACATTGCATTGTGTTTGGATCGGACGTTAATCTAAACACGAGAAACGAGGGGCGTTTCATACTTGAAATGGTGAAACGCGCCTCATTTCTTAGTCGCCGTCCCCCTTGATTGTGCATGATAAGGTGGAGGCCTTTCGAGTCTTATGTGTGCATTCATTGAGTTTTGCGCAAGCTTGATCCTTTGGCCACCATGCATTGAAAATGCTTGGTTGTTGGCTCGAGAGTCAAGTGCTATACTCCTTTGAGCTTGAGATATGATAAGGAGTGTGGAAGTGCATACATTTCCTTGCAAATACACTGTCTTGCCTCTATCTGTGCTCTGTTGCAGCAACAGGAGGAGTTTCAGCCCTCAAGGTGTTCTTGAGATCAGAAAGAAGCAATTTGGAAATCGGTGTAATTTTCAAAGATTCAAAAGAGTGCAAACAGAGGCGTCTTGAGGCAAGGCAGTGGATTTCCGACAGGACGCAACCGAGCATGCATATCTCCCTCGCCTGTGAGGCCATTTATCGCTTTTGTTAGCTAGTTGTAGTTAATTACCTGTGCTTCAATTAATTTAGCTTAGTGCTTTGTAATATTCTAATTAGCTTGGATTAGCTAGTTATTCAATTTGGTTTGTAATAATTAATTAGCTTGAATAGTTAGTGAATTAGTTGGTTTGTAATAGTTAGCTTAATTAGCATAGCTAGTTAGCTTTCATTTTATTCGGACCCTCCGTCGAGAGGGAAAATGTTGTAATAAGAGTGCATGTGTGTGTGCATGTCTTCCAACCCCACTTCTTTCTCCCTTTTACTTACCAGCTTTTTATGGTTAGTTTTAGGGCATGTTTTGATTAGTATCCTTATGCTTTGCATGCGTGCATCATTCATTCGTATTGTATGCACCGGGCTCGGCGCATCATTCAAACTGCATTGTATTTCAATACACTTCTTTGAATATATGTATCAAATGTCGCATTCATATGCCATCTTAGCTAGCTGAGCCTATTTTAGTTGCATTTTGCATGTGTGGCATTAGGCATCTTATATCATTAGGATCATACATTGATTTCTAATTGGTTTCTATTTTGGCTCGGAGTACATTGTAAGTGTTTACGCTTTAGCA
The DNA here is from genome assembly GCA_025200525.1 of Camellia lanceoleosa. Lineage (NCBI taxonomy): Eukaryota > Viridiplantae > Streptophyta > Magnoliopsida > Ericales > Theaceae > Camellia > Camellia lanceoleosa. The sequence continues at coordinate 761,592 of JANUSC010000083.1, read as the reverse complement.
TCCTTGCATGTGTGTAAGTGATTGCCATGATAGCATGCTTGCCATGAGGCTATTTGTTTATTTGCTAAACTGCATGAATGCCTGTGGGTGGAGGCTTGATTGCCTGAATTAGAATAATTCATCAAAATGTGTGTTTTAAGCCTACTTGCTAGTGGCAAATCATGTTTTAAGCCCACTTGAGGGTGGCAAATCCGCATTTTAGTCTACTTGAGGGTAGCAACTTCAAACCATTTTTGACAAACAAATATGAGATGTTTTGTTCCAAATTGAGTGATTGAGTCTATACTTGTGTGTTGTACGCATCACATAGTAAGCTAGCTAATAACCGGAATAAGAACACATAATGTTTATAAAAACAACATATCATGTTAGTAGAGGCCGATCTTAGATCGGGCAAGCGGGGGTGCTCATTTCAGGACCTTCCCCTCTTGTACCCAAGTTCCCAAGCCGAGGCAACTTTGGTGATGACGGACACGTGGCCTTAGGCATGAGTCAGGGTTTCCTAAATTTCCCAAAATAAAATATTTAGGTGGCGACTCTGAAATCTGGCAAAGCAGTCCATGTTTGGCGCTTTTTGATTAAAATTGATTTTCCAAAACCAATTGCCGGATTTGGACTCTTTGGTGATTTTTTAGTCTCACATTGCACTTTGCGAGATTAGATTGAACCGATAGTGATAATCGAGCGTAGTAGTTAGAACCAAATCGCCCTCTCTCGAAGGGGGCGCTGCCAGTTAGGCGGGCTACAAAGGGGATAAAGCCTCTTATTAGGCTGCACCAGGGGTCTAAAAACTTGGGCTTGAGCCAACCCTTCTCGGGGATCTGGACCATGTAAATCTTCGGCTGGCGGAAAGTGGGTCAAAGTTTGGCTGGGGTCCCGAGACTGGATATGTGGTAGGTGCCCCAGATGGACGTTGCACTTCAGCATTGGTCTTATTCTGCCTAGTGATTCCCTGGTTTAATGCCGCTATCATGGCCACAACTTCTTCCGGACTTTGTGCCATCACGAGTCTGCTGAGTTAAACAGAGGTGATGTGACTGGTGGTTGTCGGATCAGTTGAACCAGTGAGCCCTGATTGGCCATTCTTTGCCTTGCCTCAGCGAAGGAAACACTGGTTGTCTCTAAACTGAATCTCCGACTTGACAAAGTCTATCGACTCAACTCCAATGTCCCCGGGGGATATCGGAGCCTTCTGATGCTATGGTTCCAGGACTACCTAGCAAAAGAGAAAACAGACAGCACCTCAGCCTGATTTCACCATAACAGATATGAGCATAGCTGAATGACTTTACTCGTTACTAAACTCTGCCTCAAATTTCCACCTCAAAACTAATGCCCTCAAACTGATACCCAAACTTGCAACTGATACATGCATTCTTGTAGAAACACACCTTAACAACACATATCAAGCAAGTGACAGCCAAAACACCCCTATGGTGGGGTAGGGTTTCCACCTAGTTTAAATCGCTAGGGTTTCACTACACATGCATGCGGTTTCAAACAATCCTGCATTCGGGTGAGCAACTTGTCCTAGTTTGGAACAGTCTCTATAGCTTCTGATATGCAACTAGGTCAATTGGTTAAAGAAGGGTGCCTCAGCAAGACCACCTAATATACCTCTCGCTCCTAAGACCGAGAAGTGAAAGAAGGATCAAACCGTACAACGGTGATTCAGATCCAAGGTTTGTGTTCCCATCGTGGCAGAGCCCGCAACCGGTCAGCCTTATGGCACGCTTTTCTAAGCTAGCCTCCGGCAAACCGTTCAGGAATAGCAGACGGCAAACACTGTCACTTAGGTGCACCTATGCAAATGCAATGCAAAGAAACACATAAATATAGATAAAACAATATATCATGAGTTCGAGTCAAGTTCTCTAAATCCCCAGCAGATTCGCCAGAAACTGTAGACTCGACTTTCTTCACGCGCCCCCTTTTGGAGAGGCGTGAATTGGTCTTACTACAGTTCAGATTCCTGTCACGGTTCTGAATCTAATCTCACAAAGTGCAATGTGAAACTGATAAACACCAAAGAGTACAATCCAGAAAATCATTTTGGAAAATTGATTTTAAATCAAATAATGCCAAAACTAGACTGCTTTGCCAGATTACAGAGTCGCCACCTAAATATTTTATTTTTGGAAAATTTAGGAAACCCTGACTCATGCCAAAGGCCACGTGTCCGTCATCACCAAAGTTGCCTCGGCTCGGGAACTTGGGTACGAGAGGGGAAGGTTTTGAAATGAGCACCCCCGCTCGCCCGATCAAAGATCGGCCTCTACTAAACATGATATGTTGTTTTAAAAACCATGTGTTCTTATTCCGGTTATTATCTAACTTTACGTGATGCGCACAGCATACAAGTATAGACTAAATCACGAGAATTGGAATGAAACAACTCATGTTTGTTTTTGAAAATGGTTTAAAAGTGCCACTTGCAAGTGGGCTAAAGCGCGGATTGGCCACCCTCAAGTGGGCTTTAAAATATGATGATTTGTCACTTTGCAAAGTGGGCTTAAAACTCACAATCATTGAATTGTTTCAATTCACGAAATCAAGCCTTCATCCACAGGCATTCATGCAGTTTATCATTGAAGCAAATAGCCTCATAGCAAGCATGCTATCATGGCAACACTCACACTCATGCAAGTATGCTAAAGTGTAACACTTACAGTGTACTCCGAGCCAAAACAAAAGCTAGTTAGAAAACAATGCATGATCATAACTATGCTAGATGCGTAATGCAACACATGCAATAATGTAACTAAATAGGCTTGGCTATTTAAGATGGCATATGAATGCAACATTTGATACACGTATTCAAATAGGTATTGAAATATGATGCAGTTTGAATGATGCACTAAGCCCAGTGCATGCAAGACAAATGAATGATGCAAACATGCAAGCATAAGGTATGCTAATCAAAAAATGCCCTAAAACTAACCATCGAAAACGGTTAAGTAAAAAGGAGAAAGAAGTGGGGTTGGAAGACATGCACACACACGCACCCTTATTACAACATTGTGCCCTCTCGAAGGAGGGTCCGAATAAATAAGCTAAGCTAATCTAAGCTAAGCTAATCAGCTAATCTAATTAAACTAATTAGACTAATTATTACAAACCAAACGAATTACTAGTAAACTACTTACTAATTATTACAACACTTTAACAAATTAATTAAATTAGAAATTCATGCTATCTAACAAGAAAAGCTTTAAACTACACTGCCTTAGCTCTGCTTTGGAAAGTAGACATGCATGCATTCGGTTTCTCGCCCCGAAAAGCCTTTCGGTCTGCTCTTGAGAGGCTCTGTTTGCAAGGTGTCTCCAAGAACTTTCTGCACCATCTTACCAAACCAATGCTGAAGAATGCACCAGTAGCCTGCCGGCCATGGGAGCTTGCTACCGGCCACTTACCGGCCAAAGATGTGTACTGTCGGCCAAAGATGAAGCGATTTGCCATCGGAGGAACCTCGCTGCCACCGTGTGTCTTTGCATCACCATTCTGCAACAGAGCTCAAACCAGAGGAAAGGGGAGGGTTTCCCAAGGGTATGTTTGTACTATGCCCCTCCTTATCATCTCAAAACATCAAAGGAGTTGCACTATTGAATCCAAGACCACCAATCAAGAATTTTCAATGCATGATGGCGAAGGATCTAACTTGTACACATTCAATAAATGCACAAAACAAGACTTGAAGAGCCTTCACCCTATCATACATGATCAAGGGTTTCGGCAACCAAGAAACGTGACACGTTTCATCACTATGAGTATGAAACGTCTCGCATTTCTTGTGTTTGGATTAACATCTGATCCAAAAACATGCAATGCAATACAAATGCTTATCTTGCACAAGTTTTACTTTGCTCAATTCTTGTTTACACATTTTAAGTTACCAAGCCATTCATTAACCGATTTTTCCAATATGAAAGTCCTCTAATGACAAAGAGGTCAATCAAAAGATGACTTAAGACATTAGAGAAACCATGCCTTTGACTAGGAGGAACCCTCAAAAGAGGGTTAAAGCCATTTAAGCACAAGCTTCAATCTCAAGCTTAAACACAACTTTAGGACCAACCAACCCTCAAAACAAATAGAAAAGTGAATAAATGAGGGAGGGGGCAGAATTTCAGTGTTGAAATGGCATGAAACACAACATGCAAAGAACTCATGTACAACATGTTAGGGGACTTAAGCATCAAAACTAGTGAGGAGCTCTACACTAGAGGCATGCAATATCAAGCTTAAAAGACCAAACCAACTCTAGACAGAGCTTAAACATGCCAAATCATAGGCTAAAATAAGCTGAGATGGAAGCATAAAATGCAAGAAAATCATGCGCACATGTTAGCTCACAAGCAAGGTTCAAAGCACAACTCTCAAAAGCAATGAAAGAGTGAAATACATGAACACATGACAGAAGTTATGATGCTGAAATCACTTGTAAAATGATGCTAAAACATGCAATCATCACATGCAAGACATGTTAGAGGCCTTAAATCTCAAAGCTAGTGAAAGCATTTGCACTATAGCTATACAAAACATGGCTTAAAAGGGACAAACAGTCCAAAACAGTCCTAAAACATGCTTGAAATAAGCTAAAAAGAGCTAGAATGAAAGGCTAACACATAGCACTAACTAGACTAGTAAGCACCATTGCACTACAAGCATGCAAAGCAAGCCTCAAGTGACCAAACCAGCTCAAAACAGAGCTAAAACAGGTCAAAATGGAGCCTAAACCATGCTTGAATCAAGTCATACGATGGTAGAAAAACATGCTCACATGTTAGGCTATCTACTCATGCAAACAAGGCACAAGGAGGGGAGGCCGTCCTCTCCTATTTTGGACCTCAAAAGAAAGTTTTTGCCACTGAAATTCCTTTGGAGTTTAGTGGTTAAAATGCCAAAAAAATTTGTTTCAAAAGGCTTTGAAAGATGGCTCAAAAGGCTTTACAAGCCAAAGAACAAAGGGGGGAAGCTACCCTCTAACTCAACAAGACTCAAACCAACATTTTTAAACCTTAAAAATATAGGTTTTTACAGTTGAAAACCAGCTCAAAAACAGTTGGAAAAGGTGGCAAAACAAGTGTGCACAACAATCTTAAAGGGTGAGTCTTATACCTCTTGAATGGAAGACAACACGTAAGCAACAATCTGAGCTTAAACCACTTTCCAGAGCTCAAAAGAAGCTCCAAGAGAGCTTCAAGCAACCTCAGTCCAAAGGTGAACCACTCTTGTTAAGGGTTGATAGGTTGAAGATTGAGGCATGCAAGCCTTTAAGCACAAAAGCTCTAGAGATAGAGAAATCTAGAGAGAGAGGTTTTAGAGAGAGAGGCTCCCAAACATTTGCTAAAATGTTCTAACCCTTCAAAACAAGAGATATGGCCTCCATATATAGCAAAAAGAGAGCCTTGGATTGAAAATATCCCAAAAGAGACAGTTGGAGAACAAATATCTGCAAAAAATCTGATTTCTGACATCGTTGGTTAGCCAGCCATCACTGGTGGCCGGCAGAGGATCATTTGTGGCCGACATTGATCATCAATGGCTGGCACTGCATCATCCATGGCCGGCACCCTTCACCAGTGGCCGGCATAAAATTCTACTTTCCAGGTCCAATTTCAAATGGGCATAACTCCTTCATCTGGACTCTTTTTTAGGTCATTTTTGTGTCTAAATTGAAGCCCCAGAAGTAAGTTTTCCAATGGTGGAAGCCTTACATCAAAATTCCAAGTATGCTAAGAGATATCCTTCTTTTAGTGAAGATTTCTCAGTTTCGGTCCAACCGAATTCATGCCAACTTCTTCTTAACAAGCTTTCTTCTCTCCTCTCCCATTTTCTTCAACCTCAAACCCCTAGATAAGGTGTTTTGAAATATTTTTTAAAGAGTTCACCTCTCTTCCATTCATTTTTACTTTGTCCTTGCTCGGTTTACCAAAAAGTGTAACATTTAACAAAATGCGAGCGTCAGAACATCGTAGGAACTCTTTTCAAAAATATTTTGAAAGAAAAGGGTTTTAAGGTCTAAAATATTTTAGTCAAAATGGTTTTGGTCCACAACTGGGGTGTAAGGTTGGGATTTGACTCTCTTCTTGCCGAAGAAATCGATCCTTTGCATTGCACAACTTTCATCACCAAGTAAACAATCAGTAGCGCCCAAGTCTTAAGGGCGGTCAAAAATGGGGTATTTCAAACCCCTGACTTTAGATCAGCCAAAATCCTCCAGCAAAGAGGCTGAGAAATCAAAAAAGAAAGACATTGAAGAAGGCCTGGTCTTGAAAAACCTTAAGAAGATTCACACAGGCATATCAATCTGGGGGGCTACTGATGGCGTCTTGGGATCATAGACAGGCACTACTAGAGGCAATGAATAGAACTAGGCTACCTATATTTCTTCTAATGCTGACTTACCATTTAGTCAACCATCTCTTTACAGAAGTTTAGTAGGTGCTCTTCAATACCTAACTATCACTAGACCAGATCTTGCCTTTGTGGTTAATCATGTCTGCCAATTCATGCAAACACCCTTGAATAATCATTTTGCCTCTATAAAATGATTTCTCAGATATCTTAAAGGCACATTAGGCCATGGTCTTCATTTCTCTAATGGTTCTCTTCTTCTTAATGCCTACTCTGACTCAGACTGGGCAAGAAATGTGCTTAATAGAAGGTCCACTGTTGGGTATTGTGTTTGCCTTGGTCCCAACTTAATTTCCTAGTCTGCCAAGAAGCAGCCAACTGTGTCTAGGTCTTCCTCAGAAGCAGAGTATAAAGCCTTAGCTTAGACCTTAGCTGAACTTAGTTGGCTTGGTATGTTATTAGCGAGCTTTATATTCATGTGCTGTTCCCACTCTTTGGTGTGACAACTTATGCTATTGCTATGTCTTACAATCCATTATTTCATGCTCGAACTAAGCATATTGAAGTGGACTATCATTTTGTTCGAGAGAGAGTCGCAGCCAAGAAGCTTTACATTTGTCACATTCCTACCACTGATCAAATTGTAGACATTTTCAACAAACCTTTGTCTGTGGCTAGGTTTCAGTACCTTCAAAGGAAACTCTTAGTTCTTTCCAGTCCTATGAGTTTGTGGGGAAATGATAAGATAAACGTGACCACAACATAGCGGTATGCATGACCACAACATGGTAGAGGCGGCGGCGACAACATGGTAGAGGCGGCGGCAACAATGAAGATAGCAGAAGCGGCCTTTAGTTGTCACGTGTGAATTACCAAGGCTAGGCAGTTAGTCTGTTAGAGGTTAACTATAGTTTAGTTAGACGGTTATGGTTAGGTTAAGTGTATCAGTTAAGTGTATTAGTTTTATATATATACTATCTTCTCAGTGTACTGTAGATTCATTATGTGAATCTATAAAGTTGATAAATTTTTCTTTTCTCTTTATTTTTGGTGTTGAATGTGTATGTTTCTAGATGAAGATTTGTTGATTCAGTTATAGCAATTCCGATTTTGACCCTACTCTTGTTGTATCCCGGACTTGGGCTTAATGATTTTATACTATCGTTTACATCTTGTTCCCCTTGTATCTCCTTGAATTTGACTTTGGGTCATGTTAAGATTGTTTGGAATAGGTAGATAACTTAGTTTTCTAACCTTATGTTGCCTAAGTCTTTGGCCCTCCGCTCGAGCGGCACTACTTGAGCTGGAGCGGGCTTTGTGAAATTTCAATACTTTTGTAGGTCTGCAAAAATACTAGGAGGTTGTATTCTATGCTCGAGTGTCATTTCCTATGCTCGAGTGGGTGGGCGCCGGCGAAATTTCTTAAGTTTGAGCGATCGGTCTATTGCCTTCAAAACTATTGGGGCGTGTATTCTCGCTCGGCGTCACTTCTCGCTCGAGTGGAACAACTTCTTGTGTTTGACACTTTCGAGTGTCATTTTGTGCTTCGGTAATTTGTCCGTATATTAGTTCATGAAAAGGTCATTTTACATCACCTTTTTAGGTCCATTCCTATCCAAACCCTAAAGTTGAGACCCTCTCTCTCTAAAACTCCTTTCTCTCTACATTTTCACCTAGTTCTAGTGATATCCATACCCGTGTGCCTTTGTTAAAAAGGTAGTGCATCTCAAGAGCATGCTTTTGGCATCTTTGAAGTTTCTCTATCTCTTCCTTTGGTCTTCTAAGCTTGAGGTAGGGACTCTTTACACCTTGATATGAGTTTTAACTTGGATTTTGGTTGATATAACGACTCGGATTTTAAATTCACATTGGATTGATGTATAGTGGTGCCTGTCACCTTAAAACTTGTATGGTTGTTGGACTCTTGATATTGATGGGTTGGCAAATGAACTTTAAATATTATAATTGAGGACCCTTGGATGATGTTTGGAACCTTGATTGAAGCCTTAACAAGATATATAGATAAGATTAGATAAAAAGTCCCAAAATTTGAGTTTGAATTTTTGACCAGCCGTCACTCTTTTGCCCTTTTCTCCTTCCATACTTAGAATTTGAATGTGAGGTTGGGAACCATTGGAAATCTTATTTCCGGGGCTTCAATTTGGAAACAAGAACGACCTAGAACGGAGTCCCAATGAGAGATTTATACCCGTTTGAAGTTTTTACATCTATGTTGGAAGCAGAGCCGCACGTGCGGGGAATAGCGCCCGCGTCTTGCTGTCTTGGGATGATAGCTCAAAAATGTGATTTTTGGACCATTTCTTACATTTTGTTTTCCTCTATTCTTCTTCCCTCCTCCATGTCTGAAACCATAGCTCCCAAAACCCTGATTTCCCCCACTTTTATCAACAAATCAACCATGGATCTTGCATCAAGGATGGAGAACAAGAGAAGATCAACATTTTCCACCGATTGGGATTTCGAAATTTTGGAGGAACCTTATCAAAGCTTGCTTTTCTTTCTTGAATCTTGAGGTAGGGGTCCTAGTTCTCCTTTAATGCTTACATTAATAGATAGATTTGTGGTATTTTGGAGTATATAAATGCAACATCTACATTGTGAGCATATAGTGTAAATCTTGAAATTTTGGGGTTAGGGTTTGCAATGTTGGGGTTCTATTATGGGGTTTAGATTATGGTTTATGGATTATGGACCTAGGGTGTATAATAAATGGGAAGATTGGAACAAAAAAATAATGGGTTAAGAAATTTGGATTTTTCTTGAAATTTCTAAGTTTTTCTTGAAACCCTAGGTTGATTTTTGATGATAACCAATGATTTGGCCCAAATTGAAAGTTGAATCATGAAATTGATAGGTTGAATTATATATGTACATGTTTAATTGGAATTTTTTTATGTTTGAAAATTATGTTTAAAATTTGCGAATGAATTTTGTTATGAGCAATGTAAATCATATTATAATGAGAAGGAAATTGGGGGAAATGATTATTAATGATATAGATGGCATAAACTCGGTTATGGAATGTTGAAATGGATTTTAAGAATTCCTCTTGAATTATGTTGAATTATATTTAATGATGTTGAGTTGAATCATGTTGCTTATGTTGAATTGTGGTGATTATGTGGGATGGTATTGACTATGTTGATTTTGATTTTTGTGACCTAAAATGTGGAGTTTTCAAAAATGGGTTTAATCCCAAATCATTTTACTAAATATTCGTGGGATTTCTTAGTTATTAAAATCAAGAGAATGATTTAATGGGGTTTCTTTATGGGGATGGGTAATGTTTGGTTTTTGGTGAAAACCCTAGACATTCAGGGATTTTTGGAAAAATGTGGAAGATGTCCATACAATTCGTTCGAAGTAAAATGAAGCAAGAAATGAATTAAGAAAGGAAAAGACCTAATGACTAAGTTATGTTTGTGTACAGGGCACACTCCAGGAGGGACAAGCACTCTGTTGTAGCACTGTGAGTAGTAGTACTGTGGTACAGGGCACACTTCACTGTGGAGAGCACCAGATCTTCTTGCCAAAAAGAAAGATGGTGCATTGTGACTTTGTATAGATTACCGGAAGTTGAACCAGATAACTGTCTAGAACAAGTACCCAATGCTTCGTATAGATGATTTGTTTGATCAGTTAAAGGGGTCTTGTTGCTTCTCTAAGATAGATCTGAGATCGGGCTATCACCAGTTGAGAGTGAGGGAGGGGGATATCCCAAAGATGACATTCCATATGTGGTATGGCCACTATGAGTTTCTAATGATGCCCTTTGGGCTAACCAAAGCACCAGCTGTATTTATGGATTTGATGAACTGGATCTTCTATGAGTTCCTAGACCGTTTTATGGTATCCAGGAAGGGGGTGACTGTAAATTCATCCAAGATAGAGGTAGTGCAAGATTGGGAGCAACCTAAGAATACTTTCGAGATTTGTAGTCTCTTAGGGTTGGCTAGGTATTATCGTTGATTTCTGAAGGATTTTTCTAGGCTAGCCTCACTATTGGCCAGATTGATGAGGATTGGGATCAAGTTCGTGTGGGATGAGGCTTGTGAGAAGTCTTTTTAAGAGTTTAAGGGTAGACTTACCACTGCTCCAGTGTTGATTATTCCAGAGAGGGGTTTGGGCTATTCGGTGTATTGTGATGCCTCACGAGAAGGTTTAGGTTGTGTGTTGGTGCAAGAAGGAAATGTAGTAGCCTACGGCTTGCGGCAGTTGACCCATGAGAGGAATTACCCTACTCACAACCTAGAGTTAGCGGCTGTGATCTTTGCCCTAAAGATTTGGAGGCATTACTTTTATAGGGAGAAGTTTGAAGTGTTTTTTGATCACAAGAGTCTGAAATATCTATTTACACAGAAAGACTTCAATTTGAGACAGAGAAGGTGGATGGAGTTCAAAGAAGATTATGATTTTGAGTTGCACTATCACTCAGCGAAGCCCAATGTTGTGGCTGATGCCTTGAGTAGGAAATCCATTAGCAGTGTAGCTTGTATTGCCATTTGGGAATGGTAGATGTTGGGTGCTATTGGGGAGTTTGACTTGCAGCTTGGCGAGTCTGTTGAGTCTGCAGCCTTGTTTTTGGTTGTTACACAACCTACACTTGTGAACCTAGTGATAGAAGCGCAGAATGGTGACCTTGAGGTAGAATCCCTCCGCAAAAAGATCTCTAGTATGAAGGTGGAGAGAGGCTTGAATGTGTATCCCGACTTGAGTGTGAGATACTGTGACCGTTTATTTGTGCCGGAGTCTTGCCGAGAGGAAGTACTCTGAGAGTTTCACCATTCACACCTTACGGTGCATCCATGAGGCACAAAGATGTCTCACGATCTTAGTCGCCAATTTTGGTGGAGAGGTATAAAGAAAGATGTAGTCATGTTTGTATCAAGGTGCCTTACTTGTCAACAAGTGAAGGCCGAGTTTCAGAGGCCAGCAGGTTTGTTGCAACCCTTACCTATAGCCGAGTGAAAGTGAGAGCATGTCAAAATTGATTTTGTTATGGCTCTTCTGAGGACTCAACGGGGTAGTGATGTAATTTCGGTGGTAGTTGACCGGTTGACCAAGTCGGCGCACTTTATTCCTATGCGTGTGAGTGACTCGGTAGATCATCTTGCCAACCTTTATATTAGGGACATAGTGAGGTTGCACAAGGTTCTTGTGACGATTCTTTCGGATAGAGATCCACGTTTTATAGCTCAATTGTGGCAGAGCCTATAGAGTGCCTTGGGCATGAGGCTGACTTTTAGCACCACGTATCATCCTCAGACTAACGGGTAGTTAGAGTGCACCATTTAGATTTTAGAGGATATGCTTCAAGGTTGCATCCTTACCTTTAAGGGGTTGTGGGAGAGGCACTTGTCTTTAGTGGAGTTTGCCTATAACAATAGCTTTCAGTTGAGTATTGGCGTGGCACCGTTTGAGGCTTTGTATGGCCAACTGTGTAGATTCCTAGTGTGTTGGGCTGAGGTGGGTGATGCACCAATATTGGGCCCATAGTTAGTCCAAGAAACGATGAAGAAAGCTTCACTTATCCATAAGAGGTTGGCTACAGCCTAGAGTCGCCAGAAAAGTTATGTCGATCGTAGGAGGAGACCCTTGTCCTTCAAGGTGAGAGATCATGTGTTCTTGAAAATATCACCTATGAGGGGTTTGATGAGGTTTGGAAATAGTGGGAAGTTGTCCCCTTGGTTCATTGGGCCTTTTGAGATCCTTGAATAGATTGGAGAGGGAGCTTATTGTTTGGTCTTGCCGCCACAGCTTTTTGGGGTTCATGATGTGTTTCATATTAGCATGCTTCAGAAGTATTAGTCGAATTCATCGGATGTGCTGGTGTAGACACCCCATTTTTGACCGTCCTCAAGACTTGGACGTCATCGTTGGAACACTCGGTTATCATCCTTGGTTGTGTTCGTTTGGAGTTCTCGGAGGCTTTGGCTACGCGCCTTGCCTCAGGATCTCCGAATTCGACTGTTTTGTGTCTGGTTTTGCACCAAACACTTGTGTTTTGCCTTGGAAGGGCAGGGAATGCCTTGTGAGGCATCCCCACACATCACCGGCAGTGGCTAGAGGCCACCGGCCGGATTTTGTTGTCATCGGCAATGTTTTTTGTCAGTCGGCACTCTTTGTTGCCGGTCGGCCATCAATTTTGTCAAAATGACACTTTTGGCCAGCCGGTTACTGTTCAGCTGCTTTTGAAGATATTTTATTACAGTTGTGTTGCATTGGCTTCCCCTCCATACGCGTGTATGGAGGGATGCCCCTCTTGGTTGCTTAACTTGTAAGCATTACAAGCTTGGCTCCTCTATAAGAGGAGTCCTTCCCCCTTGGCTTTAGGGTTGGCTTTTTGGAGAGAAAACAACTCAGAGAGAGCTCTAGTTTTAGGTTTAGGGTTGATACATATCCTATCTCTATATTTCCCTCTTGTGTTTGTCTAGGTGTTTTTGTGCCTTACTATTGCATACAAACACCTAGTGTTTCACCTTCCCTTGGCTACTGAGGTTCTAAGGGCTTGTTCTTGGTGTTCTTGGCTGGATTGGAGCTCAATGAGGCAACAAGATCAACTTTTGTGAAGGTGATCTACAAGGGTGAGAAACTAGTCCCTTTTTACCCCCTTTTTGCATTCTATTTTTACCTATCTTAGAACTATTTTTGTGCTTAGTGTTTAATACAAAAAATTTCTGTTTTTAGGCTCTCTTTATAGTTTATTAAGAGTGTTTTGTGCTTTGGGGAAGTTTGACCCCTCTTAGGCCTTGAAAAGGCCTCATTTTGTGCCATTTTGGTGAACTCCGGGATTTTGGTGTTTGGGTCTCTTCACCACTGAAATCTTGAGGGATTTCAGTGGTGAAGATGATGCTTTGAAGCCCCAAGAAGGAGAGGGGCACCCCCTCTCCTTGTTGTCCTTGAAAGGGACACTTTTTGGCCTCTTGAGGGAGCCTTTGTTGAAGTGTTTGTAGATCATGTCTAGGCTATTTTTCATGGTTATTATGCCATGATATAACATTGTTTTAAGTAGGTTTTGGTACACCATGCATGCCTTGCATACTTACCATGTAATGCCTTGTTGTTGCCTTAACATGCCTTAGGTTGTGTGCCTTTGTTTTAGCATGTGTTAGGCTTAGATTCATGAAGGTTTTATGCTTATTTTGCCATGCTTTAGGTCTGTCCATGGTTGTTTGAGTCGACCCTAGCATGCTTAATATAGCCTCTTTGCATTTTTGGGCTTGTTGGCCTTAAGCATGTAAATGTGTTGCATGCATTACTTGCTTGGATTTAGTGGATTGGAGTCATTTTACATGTTATTTCAGTCCCTTTAACATGCTTGTATGCTTGCCTTGCATGCCTCTTTAACACCTTATGAGCTTGTGTTGTATGCTCCTTGAAAGTGCATGTGTGCATGCCTTTGAATTCAAGTCTTTTAGATGCCATCTAAGTGGTCCTTTGGGCTTGATTTTGTGTGCTAAAACTCTGTTTTTAGTTGCTTAAGTCTTGCCATGTTTGGTCTTGTTAAGTGTAGTTCAATGCTTCATTAGCTTACCTTGAATGCTTGGACTATTTGCATGCTTTACTTGCTTGAATTAGTTGGTTTGGCACCTCTATTTTGTGCAATTTCAGAGTTTGGTATGCATGCTAATTGTCTATTGTTTGGTCTCTTTAAGTGTGCTTAAGAGTTGCCTTGTTTATGCTTAAGGTGTTGGACCATGATTGCATGCATGTGTGTGTGTATTTTGGCCTTCATTTCCTTGGTTTTGGCCACTGATTTTGAGCCTAATTAGAGTTGCCTAGATCATGTTTAAGTCCATCTTTTCACTGGTTTGCCTTGCCTCATGACTTGCATGTTTGCTTGCATAGGTTGCATGCCTAGTGTGCATTGTTTGTTCACATGCTCATGTTGCATCCCTAGCTAACATGATTAGGTTGCAATGCATCTTGCATGCATGCCTTGTCCCTTGATTTGGTGATGGGGATTGGGCTCTTTGATTGTTTGATTTGCATCCCATTTGACATGAAAGTGCACAAATTGGTTCTTTGGGCCATCATGCATGAAAATGCACGATTGATGGTCCAAGAACCAAGGACCATGTCCCTTTGAGCCTCAAACATGATAAGGGGCTTGGTTGGTGCATAAATGGCTTGAATTGCCTTGCCATGCATGGTCTTGTCCCCTGCTGTTGTCAAACAGGTTCTGCAGGCATTCATTGCCGATCGACTTCATTCAGTGCCGGCCGGCAATCAATTGGACGCCGATGGAGCCTTTCAGTGCCGATGACCACATACCACTGCCGGTGGTAATTCTACTCAGCCGGTGGTGACACTCAGTGTCCAGGGAAGTAGTTCTGAGACTTTGGGAGTCTTCAGAGGGCAAGAGCAGGGAAAATAGAGGCAGTCTATGCATGGCAGTGCACTTCCGAGCAGGACCCGAGCGCACGTTGCATTGGGCACTCTTCCCTAGGCGGTTTACTGTCTTTCCTAGCTTAGTTAGTTTGTTAACTGATTAGGTGTTTGTAATATTTAATTAGCTTGCGTAGTTAATTAATCTGTATTATTATTTCGGTCCCTCCGAGTGAGGGCAAATCTATAATAAGTGTGGGTGTGTGGGTGCGTGTATGTCTTCCAATCCCCACTTCTTTCTTCCTTTTTACTTACCTGCTTATGATGGTTAGTATTAGGGCATATCTAAATTAGCATACCTTATGCTATGCATGCGTGCATCATTCATAAGTATTGCATGCACCGGGCTCGGCACATCATGCTAACTGCATTGCGTTTCAAATCTAACTTGAATACGTGCATCAAACGAGTGCATTGCACATGACATTTCTAGATTAGCCGAGCCTACTGTAGGTTGCATTTTGTATGCGCTACATTAGGCACTTAACATGAAATTAGAGTCATGCATGTTTTGCTAACTAGTTTCATTGTCTTGGCACGGAGTACTTGGTAAGTTTTTTATGCTTTAGCATATCGCATGCGTGTGGATGTTAACATGACAGTATACTTACCATGTGGCTAGGTGTTTATGTGTTATAAACTGCCTGAATGCCTGTGGGTGAAGGTTGGATTGTTTGAGTTGGAATAACTCGTTGAAATTCGTATTTTAGCCTACTTGCGAGTAACAACTTCAAATTATTTTTCAAACAAACGGATATGCAATGTTTTGTTCCAAATTAGGCGATCTAGTCTATACTTTTGTATTGTGTGCATCACATAGTAATTCTAGGCTAATAACCAGAATAAGAACGCATAAAGTTTTCAAAAACGGATATCATGGTTAGTAGAGGCCGGTCTTCGGACCGGGCGAGAGGGGGTGCTCATAGTTGACCTTCCCCAATCGTACCCAAGCTCCCGAGCCAAGACAACTTTGGTGATGACGGACACGTGGCCTTTGGCACCGAGTCAGGGTTTCCTAAATTCCCCCATTTTAAAAATATTTAGGTGACGACTCTGTATCTGGCAAAGCAGTCCATGTTTGGCACTTCTTTTCAAAAATCAGTTTTCTCAAAAACAATTTGCCGGATTTGGACTCTTTGGTTCAAGATTAAGAACCATGACACAAAAAAGGGAGTCCGAACTGTAGCGCGAGGTCCCACGCGGGCGTGTTACAGTTTCTGGCGACTCTGCTGGGGACTTTAGAGAGCTTGACTCGAACTCGTGATATCCTGTTTTGATTTCATTTATGTGTTTCTTTGCATTGCATGTGCATTGGTGCGCCTAGGACACAGTTTTGGCCATCTGCCATTCCTGAACGGTTTGCCGGAGGCTTGTCTTGTCAAGGCATGACCATAAGGTGACGGTTCTGCGGGCTCGGCGACATGGGAATACAAACCCGGTTTCTGGGCACCCTTTGACCATTCGACCTAGTGCATATTCAAATCCATAGTGACCATTCCAAGCTAGGGCGGGTTGCTTACCCAATATAGGTTGTTTGAAACATTGCGTGCATAGTGAAACCCTAGCGCACGACAAAATAGGACAGGGAAACCCTACCCCTACATAGGGGTGTTTTGGCACGCACTTATCTGGTATGTGCTTTTAGAGTGTATCGCTACAGGAATGCATATATCAGTTTGTAAGTTTGAGTGTCGAACTGTGGGCAGCATCGACATCGATATTTGGGAATCGATTTTACCCGAGGTATCGGTTTTAGGGAGATATTTGGGAGCGATGATCGAGATGAGTCTGATCGTTCGCTTATCCGTTCAGTGACATTGGTGAGATCTTTGTCTGTTTTCTCTTTGGCTAGGTAGTTTGGGAACCATAGCTTCAGAAGGCTCCACTATCCCCCGGGGACATTGGATTTTGTGCTAATAGACTTTGTCAGGTCAGAGACTCAGTTCAAAGGGTCGGGGCGAAGAAGGCTAGTCGAGCCTGAGACCAAAGACAAGCTACGGATCAATGATCTTCGAGCAGTCGGGTTGAGATTTCCGAGCCTACTGCAGACACAGATATACCGGTTGCTCAATTAGGTCAGGACAATATGTCGAGTCTGGAAGAGATGGTGCGCCAACTCCAGGATAGTACGAAAGCCATGCAGCAAGACCTCGTCCAAGCGAATCGCCAAAACAGTAGTGGTCATAACCCAACAGGCAGAGACAATTGCCAGGCTAGGGCAGCAAACCGGAGTATCTACTTCACACCAGGCTCCTCTCCCACCAAGAGTTCCCATACTCGGGGAGGCAACCCATGTCCAGGATGATACGGACATTCCAGTCAGGCCAGATCTGCCCCGGGTTCTACCCCAGCTATCTAAAACACCCACCAACCTACCAGACCCTCCCTTTGAGTTCAAGACGGACCCCACAGCATTGAAAGTGAACAAGCTTGAGAAATTGTTTAAAAAGTCTCAGGGGGCCCACTCTATTCCTGATATAGAGGATGGTTATACCGACTCAGTGGTGACATTACCAGATCGGTTCAAGATGCCACATATCGACCGATTCGATGGCTCTGGAGACCCAATGGTGCACCTCCACCTGTTTTCTGATGTCCTGAGACCAATGGGTTTGACCACAGCCCAGAAATTGTCACTATTTGGCCGAACCCTGTCTAGGATAGTCGTAATCTGGTATGCGAAATTGGAGAACTCTGTGAAATAGAATTGGGAAGAGATGGCTGAGGCCTTTAGTGATCAATACTCCTACAACACAGATTGAGGTTACAACTCGTGATCTTGAAGTCACCCGCCAAGAGTCGAAGGGGGGTTTCTCTGAGTTCGTAATGAGATGGAGAGCAAAGGCCTCAATGATGACTACAAGGCCTTCTGACAAAGACCAGATAAGGATGGTTGTGCGCAACCTCCAACCCAAGTTGATGCAAAAAATGATAGTCTTACCCTTTCCTACCTTTGCGGACCTACACGAGATGGGGGTACAGATCGAGGATGCTATGAAGCAGGGCCTTATTGACCAGGAGAATGAGCAGCCTAGGAGGGCATTTATCCACAGTTTGAATGCGACCACCAGTGGTGACGCAGCTGCTATAACTTCAGATGTGGGCATGGTCACCACCACCACACAAAAAATGACCACCCCATTCGCCGGTGCATCCAAAACTAGCTCACAAACAGCCAAACACCCACCTCAGGGCCAAAGGGTGTTTACCCCACTGTACATGTCTCTGTCAACAGCCCCGACGGCCTTGATCAAAAAGGGGTATCTGAAGCCATTGGAGCCACAACCATTACCAAAGAAACCCACTCCCTCACATAACCCAGCTGACTACTGTGCCTTTCATCAGCGAGCTGGCCATGACACTGACATGTGCTTTCGTCTTCACCATGAGATCCAAAATCTCATCGACAACCGGACGATAGCTCCACCTTCAGCCCCCAATGACCAAGTACCTCCTCTACATCTCAACCTCATCCATAGATTGGCCGTCCCTTACGACCCCAGCATATACATCACCCCGGCCCATCTACCCAAGCCTGAGATGTTTATCCTAGAAAGCATGGACTTATGCCTAATGGGTGCATCTGAACCCCAATCATCCCAAACCCATGAACCCACTACTTCTGAGCTGATGAGGATGATCGAAGATCTTCAGAGAACTGTGGCAGATCTAGCCTTTGGAGTTTTGGCTCCATCATCAACCGCATCACATACCAGGGAGTTCATGTCAAAAGGATCTCTAACCTCGGGACGGACTGCATTGGGAGAAAGCCAATCTTTTAGCAAAATGGAGGCCAGTGATAAGAACAAGGCAGGGGCAAGCATTGGTCCCCATGAACATCTTCGGCGGGATATTGAGGCTTTGAAAGTCGAAGAAATTGAACAAAGACAAGTACTGCGATTGTTGCAAAAGCTGGATGACACTTTCGCCACTCAAAATGAGAGTCGTCTGAATCAAGGGGCAAGCTGCGGAAAACGCCTTTGTACCAGGAATGTTCCTTTCAGCTCTGGTCTTGTGCTCGGAAGAGATTAGCAAACCTAGCCAGCGCCTGTTAATCCCTTTGCCAGTGCATCCAGCAAAAAGCCACAAACGGCCAAATACCCACCTCGGGGCCAGAGAGTGTTCACCCCACTGTACATGTCTCTATCAGCGGCCTTGAGGGTCCTGATTAAAAAGGGGTACCTGAAACCCTTGGAGCTGCGGCCACTGCCAGATAGACTTCCTCACTCCCATGATCCGACCAAGTACTGTACCTTTCATCAGCAAGTCGGCCATGTCACTGATAGTTGTTTCCGTCTTCGCCACGAAATACAAGATCTGATTGACAATAAGGTCATCGCCGCACCAACTCAGCAAAGCCTATCGGCACTTGATCAGTGAACTTGGGGGATAATGTGAGTATGTGATCGGGGGATGAACCAACTGCGGGTGGCGCTCGACTTACTCCAGATGTGGCGTTTGGCACGCACTGTTTTGAGCATTTGCGAATGCTAGTTTTGTACTTTCTGACTTGGGTATTGGGTCAGTCTTGTCGTTTTGTATTGAGTCAGTCTTTTCATACTGAGTCAGTCGGGTCTGTCTTGTTGTATCAAGTCAGTCTTGTTGTGTTGGAGTCGGGTGATTTCGGGGGTGTTACCTCGGACATCACTCTCTTGTTTTGTGTTTGTCTTTTCATTTTCTTTTGAGTCTGTTTCTGCCAGGGAGCCAGTTGTGCCAGCAGACTTTGAATGAACAGCAGTGATTTTCACATTCTTGTGTTCGCTTCCGCCTTGTGCCAGTTATGTTGGGAGTTCTGAATGAGATGGCAGTATTTGACTAAGAACTCTGTCTTTTCTGTGCCTTGAAGTCATTGTAACGACCTAAGTTTTTCAAAACTTTTTGAACACTGCGGTGAAAACGAAGAGGAAGGAATTCCTCGGGTTTTGCAAAACTTGATCAATTGAGAGAAAGAGAGGCGTACTAAGCCCTTAATGATTGAGACCATGCTTGTTAGTGCGAGTATTGGGAAGGATCCTGGCTTGATCTAGATTGGTTCCACACTATCTTCAGCGCGAGCGATTTGTCGCCTTCTTAAAAACTTTCAAAAATAAAATGTTTCTGCGACGCAAGACACGTGTGGAATCGCTCTTGAGATTGTGCAGCTTAGGATCGCTCTCAGCATCAAGATTCGACCTGTTTGTTTGAACCTCGAACTCATTCGGAACATTCAACGGTCAACTGCCAGAGGAGGCCTGTGTGGCCAGTTTTGAAGTAGCCCTCGAACAAAAGGCACCAAAATCAAATCAAAAGATTAGATCTCACTAGAGGAAGCCTGTGAAGCAACCGTGATGGATTCTCCTGCAAAGTACTGCAACGGCCGTTCTCCTAGATACAGAGAGGCTTCAATTTCAAAAACCATTTGGCATGGACTTGTTACACTTTTACCCTTTGAGAGGCTCGCTGGGCCGAAAACCCGGAAGGGCGACCCAGGCAAAAGTTAGAGCAAGAGAAAAATAAAAACAAAACAAAAAAAAAACAAAAGAAAAGAAAAAGAAAAAATGCAAAAAAAAAAAAAAAAAAGAAGAAAAACAAAAGAATGAAAAGATACAAAAATTAAAAAAAAAGAAGAAGAACAAAGTTCGCAAGGTTGAAAACCTACAACGGGCGCCTTGGCAAAAGTTAGAGCCTAAAAAAGTGAGGGTTAATACACGAGTGTACCTTACCCCGAACTACGTAAGGCTTGATTCCCATCTTTGGGATACGTAGGCAACTTCATTATGAAGTCCAGCCATAAAACACTTCAAATCCGACTATGTCCATGTAATGGTTTTGGATCATCTTTGTCTTTTTTGTATCCGGGAGTTCGGTTGCAATCATCGCTCTGAGGATTGATTACAATATACTACGGTGCCATTCAAACAAGGGGCAACTTTCCATTGCCATGCAGTGTCCTTCAGACAAGGGGCAATTTTCCATTGCTATGGGTCCGAGGTTGTGCATCTCAAGAGTAGATTCCGTGTTCGTTGAGCAGTGGCCGTTTGCAAAAATAGTTTTTGAGATTTTTTTTTTTTTTTTTTTTTACTGAGGTTGACTGATTCTCTCGAAAATTATTCTATCTTTTCCAAAACTGGACCATTTCTTGGACCCAAAAAAGGAAAATTTTCAGTGCTCACAACCTAACTTGCATGATTTCAAATCAAAAATCGAACAAGCATGTTAATCTGACTCTCATGTTGGTCAAAATTGTTTTAGTGGAAAGCGAAAAATGAAAAAATGGTCAAAATGATGAACTAGGGACACAGTTGATTCAGGCTTCCTGTCTTTCCCCCATTTGCAACATACTTGCCAAGAAGGGCACTCTACCTGCCAGAAAAGGGCACAACTGAAGTCAACAACAAAGAGCTGAAAGCTCTCTCACCCTCCAAGCAGCGAGGTATCAAGTCAAGTGCGAAGCACGAACCAGAATGGGGCGAGATGTTCCACTTCCTCATCTGGACAGATCTAACCGCGTCTAAACTCCCCAGCAGGGCATCATCAACTGATGTTTGCTGGAGATTTGCTACACACCCAGTTGTAGCACAACCCCTCTGTGGGAGAAACTCACTGTTGTGAACAAGAGTCTGGTAGAATACCAGGGGCAAGAGCCCACAGCTTCCTATTCATCCATCAACCACCCAGGGGAGGGATTGAAAAATGAGAGATTGAAGAATAGAGAGATGTGCGATGAGAGAAAAAGCGAGAAAAGGGTTTTGAGAGAAAAAACTGAGCTTGAGGGCCGAGTGATGTGAGAACCACAAATGAGAAAGGGTGGGAAACACTACCCGATGAAACAGGCTCCCTGTGCACGTCTGAGTGTCGTGTCTTTTTGTTTTATCTCGATTCTTGTTTTGAGTCGTTTCGAGTGTTACTCGATGTGTCTAGGTTGTGTGCCTTTTATTTCCTTGTTAAGTCGTTTTGTTGTGTTCAGTCATAGGCTCAATACCTGGTCGAAAACTCATCTCTCGATTTCAAAAAAAATAAAATCATTTTGTGCTCTGAGTGCCGTGTCGTTCTCCACATTTGTGCAAAACAGAATTTGTTCTTTCATAAAACCGCAGGGTTCAACCCAGGTCATGTGAGAACAGTAAAATCAGGATCTATCTGAAGCTATATAGGTTCCGGACTGCAAAGCAAAAGAAAAGAGGAAAAATCAAAGCATCTGAGTGTGTTTCACTTTCAGCCAATTTCGTGATTGTACTCCGGATGTACCTCTTCAGGCCTTGTCAATGCTACCGAAGTATGAGTGCGCCTCTACCTCAAGTGAAAGCCTGCTTCAAGTCAGAATGGCAATTAAAGCAGCAGCAGATGTTATCTCTCGCCAACATGCACAGGGTGCCCCCTTCTCGAGCAGAATTTGTTGCAAAGCCCTCTAAGAGGTAAATCAGAGGCACCAGAGTACATGTTAAATGCTCGCATCTCTTGCATAGAAAATGCACCCTTCCATCTGCATTGTTATGCACCCACTTCATTTGCATTGTGATGCACATCCCAGTTGCATTGTTATGCACTCATTTCACGTGCGTTGTCATGCATGTTTCGCCCACATTGTTGTACGCCTTTTTACTTGCGTTGTTGTTCTTTCCTCTCTCGCGTGTACTATGCTGAGAGGCTTCTCTCTTTCCTCTCTCGCGTGTACTACGCTGAGAGGTTTCTTTTTGCTTTCCTTTTTCCTCTCTCGCGTGTACTACGCTGAGAGGTTGCTTTTTGGCTTTCTCTTTCCTCTTTCGTGTGTACTACGCTGAGAGGTTTCTTTTTGCTTTCCTTTTTCCTCTCTCACGTGTACTACGCTGAGAGGTTTCTTTTTGCTTTCCTTTTTCCTCTCTCGCGTATACTACGCTAAGAGGCTTTTCTCTTTCCTCTCTCGCGTGTACTACGCTAAGAGGCTTTTCTCTTTCCTCTCTCGCATGTACTACGCTGAGAGGTTTCTTTTTGCTTTCCTTTTTCCTCTCTCACGTGTACTACGCTGAGAGGTTGCTTTTTGCCTTTCTCTTTCCTCTTTCGCGTGTACTACGCTAAGAGGCTTTTCTCTTTCCTCTCTCGCGTGTACTATACTGAGAGGTTTCTTTTTGCTTTCCTTTTTCCTCTCTCACGTGTACTACGCTGAGAGGTTTCTTTCTGCTTTCCTTTTTCCTCTCTCGCGTGTACTACGCTAAGAGGCTTTTCTCTTTCCTCTCTCGCGTGTACTACGCTGAGAGGTTTCTTTTTGCTTTCCTCTTTCCTCTCTCGCGTGTACTACGCTGAGAGGTTTCTTTTCGCTTTTTTCTTTCCTCTCTCGCGTGTACTACGCTAAGAGGCTTTTCTCTTTCCTCTCTCGCGTGTACTACGCTGATGAGGTTTCTCTTTGCGTTTCTTTCTTCCCTCGCATGTACTACGTTGAGAAGTGTTGCTCTTTCCTCTCCTGTGTACGATACGCTGAGAGATGTTGTGTTTGAGACTCTGGGTATTCTCGGTAGTCGCTTTTAGCCTTCTCCGCTTGAGACGTATTGAGAATTGCATAATTCTCTTATATCCTTTCTGCATTGTAGTGTAGTTTGGAGTTTTCTAGCTTAGAACTGTCGCATGCGTGCCTCGTTACAGCTTTCTTTGCATGATCACAAGTTATGCTCGGCTTCGTTTATTGTCTTGCATTTTGCCCCTGCCTTGCGGCGCATATCTTGTTTGTCTTGCATGTTTGTCTAAGTCTTCGGCCTCGTCAAAAATGGGTCGTCTCTGGGCTTTGACATTCACTCCCGTCATTGTTATGACTTTCGAGTTCTGTCAAAGAGGGGCAACTGTAGACACCCCATTTTGGACCATCCTCAAGACTTGGACGTCACTGTTGGAACACTCGGTGATCATCCTTGTTTGTGTTCGTTTGGAGTTCCCGGAGGCTTCGGCTACTCGCCTTGCCTCAGGATCTCCGAATTCGACTGTTTTGTGTCTGGTTTTGCACCAAACACTTGTGTTTTGCCTTGGAGGGGCAGGGAATGCCTTGTGAGGCATCCTCACACATCACCGGTAGTGGCTAGAGGGCACCGGCCAGATTTTGTTGTCATCGGCAATGTTTTTTGCCGGTCGGCACTCTTTGTTGCCGGTCGGCCATCAATTTTGTCAAAATGACACTTTTGGCCAGCCGGTTACTGTTCAGCTACTTTTGAAGATATTTTATTACAGCTGTGTTGCATTGGCTTCCCCTCCATACACGTGTATGGAGGGATGCCCCTCTTGGTTGCTTAACTTGTAAGCATTACAAGTTTGGCTCCTCTATAAGAGGAGTCCTTCCCCCTTGGCTTTAGGGTTGGCTTTTTGGAGAGAAAACAACTCAGAGAGAGCTCTGGTTTTAGGTTTAGGGTTGATACATGTCCTATCTCTATATTTCCCTCTTGTGTTTGTCTAGGTGTTTTTGTGCCTTACTATTGCATACAAACACCTAATGTTTCACCTTCCCTTGGCTATTGAGGTTCTAAGGGCTTGTTCTTGGTGTTCTTGGCTGGATTGGAGCTCAATGAGGCAACAAGATCAACTTTTGTGAAGGTGGTCTACAAGGGTGAGAAACTAGTCCCTTTTTACCCCCTTTTTGCATGCTATTTTTACCTATCTTAGAACTATTTTTGTGCTTAGTGTTTAATACAAAAAATTTCTGTTTTTAGGTTCTCTTTATAGTTTATTAAGAGTGTTTTGTGCTTTGGGGAAGTTTGACCCCTCTTAGGCCTTGAAAAGGCCTCATTTTGTGTCATTTTGGTGAACTCCGGGATTTTGGTGTTTGGGTCTCTTCACCGCTGAAATCTTGAGGGATTTTAGTGGTGAAGATGATGCTTTGAAGCCCCAAGAAGGAGAGGGCCACCCCTTCTCCTTGTTGTCCTTGAAAGGGACACTTTTTGGCCTCTTGAGGGAGCTTTTATTGAAGTGTTTGTAGATCATGTCTAGGCTGTTTTTCATTCTTATTATGCCATGATATAACATTGTTTTAAGTTGGTTTTGGTACACCATGCATGCCTTGCATACTTACCATGTAATGCCTTGTTGTTGCCTTAACATGCCTTAGGTTGTGTGCCTTTGTTTTAGCATGTGTTAGGCTTAGATTCATGAAGGTTTTATGCTTATTTTGCCATGCTTTAGGTCTATCCATGGTTGTTTGAGTCGACCCTAGCATGCTTAATATAGCCTCTTTGCATTTTTGGGCTTGTTGGCCTTAAGCATGTAAATGTGTTGCACGCATTACTTGCTTGGATTTAGTGGATTGGAGTCATTTTACATGTTATTTCAGTCCCTTTAACATGCTTGTATGCTTGCCTTGCATGCCTCTTTAACGCCTTATGAGCTTGTGTTGTATGCTCCTTGAAAGTGCATGTGTGCATGCCTTTGAATTCAAGTCTTTTAGATGCCATCTAAGTGGTCATTTGGGCTTGATTTTGTGTGCTAAAACTCTGTTTTTAGTTGCTTAAGTCTTGCCATGTTTGGTCTTGTCAAGTGTAGTTCAATGCTTCATTAGCTTACCTTGAATGCTTGGACTATTTGCATGCTTTACTTGCTTGAATTAGTTGGTTTGGCACCTCTATTTTGTGCAATTTCAGAGTTTGGTATGCAAGCTAATTGTCTATTGTTTGGTCTCTTTAAGTGTGCTTAAGAGTTGCCTTGTTTATGCTTAAGGTGTTGGACCATGATTGCATGCATGTGTGTGTGTATTTTGGCCTTCATTTCCTTGGTTTTGGCCACTGATTTTGAGCCTAATTAGAGTTGCCTAGATCATGTTTAAGTCCATCTTTTCATTGGTTTGCCTTGCCTCATGACTTGCATGTTTGCTTGCATAGGTTGCATGCCTAGTGTGCATTGTTTGTTCACATGCTCATGTTGCATCCCTAGCTAACATGATTAGGTTGCAGTGCATCTTGCATGCATGCCTTGTCCCTTGATTTGGTGATGGGGATTAGGCTCTTTGATTGTTTGATTTGCATCCCATTTGACATGAAAGTGCACACATTGGTTCTTTGGGCTATCATGCATGAAAATGCACGATTGATGGTCCAAGAACCAAGGACCATGTCCCTTTGAGCCTCAAACATGATAAGGGGCTTGTTTGGTGCATAAATGGCTTGAATTGCCTTGCCATGCATGGTCTTGTCCCCTGCTGCTGTCAAACAGGTTCTGCAGGCATTCATTGCCGATCGACTTCATTCAGTGCCGGCCCAATTGGAGGCCGATGGAGCCTTTCAGTGCCGATGACCACATACCACTGCCGGTGGTAATTCTACTCAACCAGTGGTGACACTCAGTGTCCAGGGAAGTAGTTCTGAGACTTTGGGAGTCTTCAGAGGGCAAGAGCAGGGAAAATAGAGGCAGTCTATGCATGGCAGTGCACTTCCGAGCAGGACCCACGCGCGCATTGCATTGGGCACTCTTCCCGAGGCGATTTACTGTCTTTCCTAGCGTAGTTAGTTTGTTAACTGATTAGGTGTTTGTAATATTTAATTAGCTTGCGTAGTTAATTAATCTGTATTATTATTTCGGTCCCTCCGAGTGAGGGCAAATCTGTAATAAGTGTGGGTGTGTGGGTGCGTGTATGTCTTCCAATCCCCACTTCTTTCTTCCTTTTTACTTACCTGCTTATGATGGTTAGTATTAGGGTATATCTAAATTAGCATACCTTATGCTATGCATGCGTGCATCATTCATAAGTATTGCATGCACCGGGCTCGGCACATCATGCTAACTGCATTGCGTTTCAAATCTAACTTGAATATGTGCATCAAACGAGTGCATTTCACATGACATTTCTAGATTAGCCGAGCCTGCTGTAGGTTGCATTTTGTATGTGCTACATTAGGCACTTAACATGAAATTAGAGTCATGCATGTTTTGCCAACTAGTTTCATTGTCTTGGCACGAAGTACTAGGTAAGTTTTTTATGCTTTAGCATATCGCATGCGTGTGGATGTTAACATGACAGTATGCTTACCATGTGGCTAGGTGTTTATGTGTTATAAACTGCCTGAATGCCTGTGGGTGAAGGTTGGATTGTTTGAGTTGGAATAACTCGTTGAAATTCGTATTTTAGCCTACTTGCGAGTAACAACTTCAAATTATTTTTCAAACAAACGGATATGCAATGTTTTGTTCCAAATTAGGCGATCTAGTCTATACTTTTGTGTTGTGCGCATCACATAGTAATTCTAGGCTAATAACCGGAATAAGAACGCATAAAGTTTTCAAAAAGGGATATCATGGTTAGTAGAGGCCGGTCTTCAGACCGGGCGAGAGGGGGTGCTCATAGCTGACCTTCCCCAATCGTACCCAAGCTCCCGAGCCAAGACAACTTTGGTGATGACGGACACGTGGCCTTTGGCACCGAGTCAGGGTTTCCTAAATTCCCCCATTTTAAAAATATTTAGGTGGCGACCCTGTATCTGGCAAAGCAGTCCATGTTTGGCACTTCTTTTCAAAAATCAGTTTTCTCAAAAACGATTTGCCGGATTTGGACTCTTTGGTTCAAGATTAAGAACCATGACACAAAAAAGGGAGTCCGAAGTGTAGCGCGAGGTCCCACGCGGGCGTGTTACAGCTGGCTCAGACCGACTTAGAGGTAGATGAGGATGCCTCGTATGAGGAGAGACCAGTGAGAGTCTTGGATACTCAGGACCAAGTCTTGCGAGGCAAGACAATTCCCTTGGTTAAGGTATTGTGGAAGCATCACGGGATAGAGGAAGCAAATTGGGAACGTGAGTTGGAAGTCCGTGAGAAATATCTAGACCTATTCGTTGATGTTTGTTTTGAAAAAGGTGGAAACATTGTATATGTTGTTTTTGTTTTGAAAATACGAGTTGATTTTAAACATTGCATATGTTTTGGAAAAATATGAATAATATATTCAATATGGAGAAATTGTTTATCTTGTTGTTGGGATTGAATGGCTGGAGAATGGTTCATGGTGGTGTAGTTAGATGGTTACATTTATTATAATTGGTTTAGCTCGGTTTTGAAACTTGATTCGAAATTTCGGAGATGAAATTTTTTTAAGGGGAGAGGTTATAGTGATTCCGATTTTGATCTAACTCTTGTTGTATCCTGGACTCAGGTTTAATGATTTTATATTGTCGTTTACATCTTGTTCCCCTTGTATCTCCTTGAATTTGACTTTAGGTCGTATTGAGCTTGTTTGGAACTAGTTGGTAACTTAGTTTTCTAACCTTATGTTTCAGGTCTTTGGCCCTTTGCTCGAGTGGCACTTCTTGCACTCAAGCGGGCTTTGTGAAATCTCAGTACTTTTGCAAGTCTTCAAAAATACTAGGAGGTTGTATTCTACGCTCGAGCGTCATTTCCTACGCTCGAGCGAGTGGGCACCCGAGCGGAATGTCCTACACTCGAGCGATCGTTCTATTGTCTGCAAAACTACTGGGAGCGTGTATTCTATGCTCGAGTGTCACTTCTTATGTTCGAGTGGAACAATTTATTGTGTCTAATACTCCAGCGTCACTTCTTGCGCTCGAGCGGACTATGCGTATATTAGTTCGTGAAAGGGTCATTTTACATCACTTTTTCATATCCATTTCCATCTAAACCCTAAAGTTGAGACCCTCTCTCTCTAAAACTCCCTTTCTCTCTACATTTTCACCTAGTTCTAGTGATATCCCTACCTATGGAGCTTGCTTTTGGTCCGATTAAGGCTTGTTTTTGGTATCTTTGAAGCTTCTCTGTCACGCCTCAAACTCGCTCCTAAAAGTTTGGGCATGATCATTTCTGAAACAGACATAAATTCGGTATACATACATATAGGGCCTGAACGGAAGCATTAAATATTACAAAATAACATGAAGTAAAAAGAAACTACACCCATTGAGCGACTACTATCATGCCAGGATCACAAACAGTGAATCAGATGAGAAATATTTACATACACATATACAACCCCGCCCCTTGTTTGGGCGTATAACAAAAACATTGGAACTTCAACATATTATAGACAATCAGAGTATAAGCCAAAACTTAGCAAACTTCACAAAACGGGTAGGTTTCACCCAAATGCTTGGACACACAGAGGCTGACAAAGGGAGAGATGAGCATCGAGGGTTAAGGCTAACCTCCAGATTTGCTACCTACAGAATTAGACAAAATACAGAGTGAGACAAACTCAGTGAATAATAGTACTTTAATAATTCATTGATTAACTTGAATTAAAATGCATATCAATGCGTATATAATGCAAAATACATGTAGTTAATTTTATCTTGTAATTGGCTCCAGAACGGCCTTGGGCCCAATTTTCAAACAAAATGGCTTTAAGCCCTTGAACAGAGTGGCATTAAGCCCTTAAACAGAATGGCAATCAGCCATTTTCATGTATGTATGAACTCAAGAGGTGGCTCACACAGATTCTAGAGGTGACTCGCATGGCAACACTTAGTTCCGTGCAGCACTTTGTCTCACACTAACAGATCATACAGAATGGCCATAGGCCCAGATGTCACAGATTGGCCATAGGCCTCACATATGCCACAGAATGGCCATAAGCCTCATAACTTTCACAGAACGGCCATAGGCCTCATAACTTTCACATATGTATGGACTCAAGAGGTGGCTCGTACGGATTCTAGAGGTGGCTCGCATTGCAGCACTTAGTTCTGTACAGCACTTTGCTCCATACCAGATGTTAATAGGTCTTAAAAACAGAACAATTCATATCACGTCATGGCATAAACAGAACAATTAACCAGAATAGAAGGTACCCCATGGTTTCTTACAAGTTGACATAATTATCTTATATGTATCAGAATATTAACAATGCTCATCGACAGAAGACACGTGTATCATTATAGTATGATCAGTAGGGACATAATAATTCACCTTATAACGTGAGTCACATAATAAAGGTATTGATTTCCAATTCTTTCCTTAGGTTGAGTCATTCATAGGTTAATCCGATTTTTATCATAGTTCCTCAACAATCAGTAACATATAAAGCAACCTGTAGTTTTATTTGATTATTAATTCCAATGAACATACTAGGCAGATATCTATCTCATAAGACATGTATTGCATCATACAAACTATAAAGTCCCTAATAGGACCTTCAGAATCTCATGTTTCCGGTAAATGGGGTTTACATTTTTAATGCCTTCTCGTCAACTCGTTGCACAGTATTAATAATTCGTATGTAATTCTTATACAAAGCCATAGTTAACTTACAGGTTATAGCACATTAACGCTAACTATTAACCGTACCCAGAATGCAGAGCAGTTCCAGAGTCATGCCGATGTACACAGAGTTTTTCCAACATCCTCAACGATTTCCAACAACATAAGCGTTAACGTAATTACTTGCACAGAGCAGAGCGTTAATAATAAGAATCATTAACGGTACTAAACATACGATTACAGTACTACTACTCACAGTGTTGTGACGACGTACTAGTTCCTCTCGGAGTGTGTCCTGAACACATTCATAACTTGGAAATTAGTTCATTTCTCTTTGTTGACTTAGTTCCTGATTCATTCTACTTCAAATGAATTTTACAAACATCAGTAGGCATAAAATACAAATTCTAAAAATATTCGAGGGTCAAGCACGCAAAACGGAGTAACCCGTATTTTTCAGCATGGACCACACGTGTGGCTGTGAGCCTCATGCGTCGGCGATGAAGCCCGCACGTGCCTTTTAAGCAGTAGCCAAAGTCTCCAATTTTGCCATTTCCAGCACGTGCGGCCATGACTCCTGCATGTGCGGCCATGACCCCCGCATGTGTGGCAATTCTATGTAGCCACAGGTCGAAAATTCAAACACAATCCCCATTTTTTTGGTGAACGTCAACAAGGCCCAAAATAGGTTTCTTCATTGATAAAACATGGCATAAAATCATGTTCATAGGCTCCTCAAACACACACATCAATCTAGATATAAACTAGATCTCTAATTCTTAAACCCCTAAACATAAATATAACTCAATTCTCCTTTGCACACAACATCACATATGTAAACTAAAAAAGTTCTTCATGAGAAAACAAGAAATAGTATAACCAACTTAGTTCTAAATCACTCAAATGATAAAACATGATCCAAATTAAACAATAATCACACCCTAGGTTCAATTCCAAGAAATCACACTCCATTTCAAGAGAGGAGTTAAAGAAGATAAATAAAGTTACTTTGAGCTAAAATCTCTCAAGTTCCCTCTAAATTTTCTTCCCAATGCCTTCCTTGAAGGTCTTCCTCCCCAATTCTCCTTCCCTAACTCTCTCAGAAATATTGAGTTCACAATCCTAAGTCAAATGTCTAGGGAGCCACATATATATATAAATGAATGAGGACGAAATTTAATCAATTTAATCATTCCAAATTGAAATTTCACAGAAAATCATATTATGGCCTAAAAATCATGCTGACCTTAAATATGAAATCAATTTCAAAATATTAAGCTTCTGAGGCTTCCAATTTCTATTCAAACATTAGGAGTGCAACAACAGATATGCATTTATAAACATCGCTTAATTAAATTTAATTTCACATAGAATTCCACAGTGGCATTTAAATGTACAGATTAAGGGACTGAAAGTGTACCAGAAACATATGTGAGGGTCGAGTTATTACATTCTCCATCTCTTTCTTTGGTCTTCTAAGCTTGCGATATGGACGCTTTACACCTTGATATGAGTTTTAACTTGGATTTTGGTTGATGTATGGAGTATATGGGCCTTTGAGATTATTTTGGTTAAATCTAGGGTTTTGGTTCATAATGAAAGGAGGGTTTTTCAAATGGAGATAATAGAAATGGCTATGGGTGTAGAAATGAAGAGTTGTTGTGTTAGATTTGTAAATTTTGACAGATAGATTTGATTTGGAAGAAAATGAGGTTTTGCCCTAAATTTTTCAAATGATTATTTGGTATAAATAATGAAATTGGTCATGGAAATATGGAATTAGATGAATGTCTATATGAATGGTGGAGTTGGATGTGTATCACCTCTCACCAATGGGAGTTTGGATAATTTATTTGTCATAAAAATTGTATATCTATTTAGAAATATCTGTTTTGGGCTATTGGTGGAGGATAGCCGTGATTGTTGTAGAAATTGCATAAGAATTAGGTGAATTGAACCTCATCTCTTAACTATTGTCATTGAACATGACTATGCTTTTATTACATTGTATATGTATGACGTTTGAGAGGAGAAAGTGGATGCACTTCATGTTTGAGAGGAGAAAGGGGATGGACTCCATTGAGTTAAGTTGGCTTCTGTGTCCAGGGTGAAAATCCTGAAAATATTGTGTATACATGGGTATCGATCCCATGGACGAAATTTTCGTAAAATGGCAAATAGAAGTGTGTGTGTGTGTGTGTGTGTGTGTGTGTGTGTGTGTGTGTGTGTGATGATTATGTGGATTTGAGAACCTTGAGTTGTATTCTCAATGTGGCTGGTTGTCATAGATGGAAATAGCTCATGAATTGAAATAAAAGAATTGAATTAAAAAGGGATTAAGATAACAAGAATTGTGATATAAAAGATAGCATGGTTTGTGAAAGAGGTGTAAATGATTTTGTTATAAGCATTGTATTTACACACCATATCTGTATCTTTGTTAAAACTTATATAGTGATAGAGAGCTGTAATACTAGAGTTCTGACATGAGCATTAGTGAGGTGTCAAATAGAAAAAAAGGGAAAAAAAGAAAAAGAAAAAGAAAAGCAAGTCAAAACATCACATTATCATGTAGGACCCACCATTAGAGTTCTATTAGTGCTTTTAAATGAGAGCTTCCAAACATTATTGTTTATGTATATAGGTCTTTAGTATACTAATAATTTTGTTTGTATATTATTACTCTAAAAATAATATTTGAAATTTAAAATATATGAATAGATTATTCTAACTCACACTATTACTAATTTGATTATTTTGTGTATTAATTTGTAAAATATGATTACTGTAGCTAACCCAAATCCAATCTTAAGGGGAAAAAAAATCTAAATTTTAAGCCCGCGTACTTAACTCAATATATATAAACTAATACTATTATTATTATTTTTTTAAGAATTTTAAATGAATTAGACCATCCTAATAATTATTTGAATTTCGGTTGCCAAAATCTAATAGTAATATAAGTTTGGATCTTTTAATAACTTTTTCACTTTTTTTTCTTTTTTTTTTTTTGTGGTCAAATAACTGTTTCACTCTAAGACATGAATATTTATACTTGTCTTTGTTGGAAAAAATGATTTTTGATGACTTTAATTTAATATTAAAGTGTGGTGACTTTAATTAAATATTAAAGTGGGTCCCAACCTTTTATTGTGTTAGGTCCAAGTGAGCCAAAAATCATTGGGTTTTGAATAAGAAATTGCCAAGAAATTGCCTCATGATGTTAGATTCATGAATAGGATTTTAAAGAGTATTTAAATCCTTTTTCTTGGCTAAATGGTGTGAATCCTTTGGGCATCCAAACTTTCATATTTTGGAAAGGGGCTATGGATGCTTGGTGTTTTAATGACCAGCCTTAAAGGCTGGAGGCTCTTCTTCTCTCCCCTTTACATGTATAAATTGAGACCCTCTTATCAAGTTTCAATATAGAAATTTTTTGCCTCCATTTTACAAGTCAGTTTGCCAGAAAGTTCCTACATTGAGAGAGTGCTGCCACTGTTCTTGTTCGCTAAGCTAGACAGAAAGTGCTTCTGCCGTAGCTGGTTTTGACCGTCGTATTCTGGGAGACAGATGCCGAGATTCCTCAAGCACTTGACCCGTGAGGCGGTGGAATCTGTTTTAAGGAAACTGCTTCTGTGCAGGCTTCGGTTTCGTCTCTTAACCCTTTTATTGTTTTGTGTATTTCTATTGAAATTTAATTGTAATTATTAGCATATGTTCTTGTTATATAATTTGATTTCTTCATAAATCCATTTATTTAATTTTACAATTTGAACAACAAGCTTAAAACAGATTTTATATATATTTTCTATGAAATTGATCGAATAGATTTATATAGACTATTAGGTTAGCTTTGTATAATGTTACTAGGAATTATTGCGGAATTACTCACTATTTCAATGATTGTAAATTATGCAATGGTACTTTCTAACTGCTTAGTTTAGTTAGAATTCTCTATCATAATTTGCATGAATTTTAAGGTTATAAAACATAATTTATGGATATTGCAATTTTGACATGCTAATTCTATTCTAGTTTTAATTTGTTACATGCTTATTATTTTCTAGACTAGATTACATAATTTAATGTATTTTGGAGTTATAGAGTTGTTTTTTTTTTTTTGAATTGTGTACATGATTAATGTGAATGATTTAATTTTGTCCATTAATCTAAATTATCTAATTGGGTGCATTAATGTGAATTATTTAATTAGGTGCATTAATCTAAATTATCTAATTAGGAGCATTAATCTAAATTATCTAATTGGGTGCATTAATGTGAATTATTTAATTAGGTGCATTAATCTAAATTATCTAATTGGGAGTATTAATCTGAATTATTTAATTGGGTGCATTAACTTTGAATTTAACTTATTTATTTGGAGTTAATAGTTTAAATGTTTATTATGAATTAATTTCATTCATAACCCATGAGTATGGAACTTTATTTTAAAGTTTTAATTTAATTGGCATTTTAATGCATTGGTTACTTATATAATTAAAAGTTGGCTAGATGGTTTCATTTAATTTATTAAATTTTTTAGATTATTTGTTTGTATTTTGTTGTGGTTTGCTACTGACTTTCTTTGTAGGGATACCAATGCGAAAAACAAATATAAAACCAAATGAATAGTATTTGGGATGTAAAAACAAAAATGTTTGGACTACTAACTTTTGTATTGAATAGGAATACCTAAGCGTGGAAGGCTTTTGGACTAAATAGAATTCTTATGGATTGGCTATTTTATTTAAATGTTTGAAGCATGTTTGCTTGAGATGTAGTTGGTTTGTTTACCAACTTGTAGTAGCAAGTTTCATTTGCTTATATTGTTGTAGCAATCATTTTACATTGCTTGTAAAAATTTTGGACCTTGGTTTGTTTTAACCTAGTTCATCCCTAAGAAAATTTAATTCTTAAAATTGTTTATCACGGACTAGGAGTCAACATACTCTTAAAAGTTTTGTCAAAAGATTAACTGGGTTTTAAGTGGGAGCGATGTGACCCCTCCAGTCTTCCTAGGAACTTTCTTGACCATGTTCGATTCTAGGTTTTGTGGTGAGACTAATTTTTGAATTAATTTTTCTTCTAAAGGATTTTCTAAGGGTTACATTTAATTTCTGGAAACACAGAAGTGATATTCTGGTGTAATTTTCAGAAAATGACAACTATCACTGATGCTGCTGCTACTGCTAATGTTGGTGGGGATTTGAACCCCGGGGCAACTGGATTACCAACCCCTACTGCTGTGACCTCTGTGGTCAACCCTGGTGTTACTCCGGCTGTTTCGGGAGGACCGCTTAGTCACCATGAGCGCCCAGAAAAATTTGCTGCGGAAAATTTTAAGAGATGGTAGTAAAAGATGCTGTTTTACTTGACCACGCTTAACCTTGCCAAGGTTCTGAGCGAGGGTCCTCTAGCCGTGGCAGAGAATGAGCCTGACAGACAGAAAGTCATGGCGCTTGACACATGGAAGCAGACAGACTATCTTTGCCAGAACTATGTGTTCAACAGCTTAGCAGACTCACTCTATAGTGTGTTTTGTTCCAAGAGCTCAGGAAAAGAATTATGGGAATCTCTGGACAAAAAGTACAGGACTGAGGATGCCGGGGCAAAGAAATTTGTGGTTGGCCGGTTCCTTGATTTTAAAATGGTAGATTCTAAAACTGTGATAAGCCAAGTCCAGGAGTTCCAAGTAATCTTGCATGATATTCATGCTGAGGGGATGCGTTTGAACGAGTCATTCCAAGTTGCTGTGATCATTGAGAAACTTCCCAATGGTTGGAAGAATTTCAAGAATTACTTGAAGCACAAGCGCAAGGAAATGTCAGTTGAAGAGCTGGTTGTCCGACTTCGGATTGAAGAGGATAATAGAAAGAAAGGAGGGAATACCTCCTCAGTAAAGGCCAATGTCGTTGAGCATGGCAAATCTTCTGGGATAAGGAAGAAGCCCCTTGTGAACAAGAGCTCTAAGCTGGGGCCAAGGGGTGGTGTTGCAAAGAAGTCGGCTTACAAGCCGCAGGAACCTGGTTATCGGTTCTTTGGGAAGTGTTATAACTGTGGTAACGAGGGGCATCGGGCTAGTGACTGCCGCAAGCAGAAGAAGCCATACAAGACCAAACCTCGTGCTCATATGGCAGACTTACAAGAGCACTCCCATGAGGAGGATGATATGCACTTGTCTGCCGTTGTCTCTGAGGTGAATCTGGTGGGTTCAAACCCAAGAGAATGGTGGATTGATACTGGGGCTACACGCCACATCTGCTCCGAGCAGAAGCTGTTTACAACTTTCGAATCGGTTACAAACGGTGAGAAGTTGTTTATGGGAAACTCTGCTACCTCGATTGTTGAGGGGAAAGGAAAGGTGGTCCTGAAGTTGACGTCAGGAAAGGAGCTGACCTTGAACGAAGTCCTGTATGTTCCAGACATTCGTAAGAATCTTGTCTCAGGGTCTCTTCTCAGTAAACATGGTTTTCGCATGGTTTTTGAGTCCGACAAGGTCGTTCTTACCAAAAGCGAAATGTATGTGGGTAAGGGTTATATGTTGGGGGGTATGTTTAAACTCAATGTTATGACTGTTATCCTAAAGATGAATAAAGGTGCATCTTCTTCTGTTTACATGCTTGAGTCTTCTAATTTGTGTCATGGTAGACTAGGACATGTGAACTTTGAATCTTTACGTAGATTAATCAAGTTAGATCACATACCATCTTTTAAGATTAATTCGAAACACAAGTGTGAAACTTGTGTTGAAGCAAAGTTGACAAGATCTTCGTTTCATTCTATTGAAAGAAGTTCAGAACCGTTGGATTTAGTGCATAGTGATGTGTGTGACTTAAAATTTATACAATCACGTGGTGGCAATAAGTACTTCATCACTTTTGTTGATGATTGCACTAAGTATTGTTATGTCTTTTTGCTCAAAAGCAAAGATGAGGCGATTAACAAGTTTGTTCTTTATAAGAATGAAGTTGAGAATCAAGTAGGCCGCAAGATTAAGGCTTTAAGAAGTGATCGTGGTGGTGAGTATGAATCTTCGTTTATTGAGATTTGTGCTCAATCTGGGATTATCCACCAAACCACGACGCCTTATTCTCCTCAGTCTAATAGGATTGCTGAGCGGAAGAATAGGACGCTAAAGGAAATAATGAATGCAATGTTGATAAGTTCTGGATTGCCACAGAACTTGTGGGGGAAGCAATTCTCTCTGCAAATTACATTCTGAATAAAGTACCCCGGAAGAAGGTGGACAAGACGCCGTATGAGTTATGGAAAGGCGTTAAGCCTTCATATAAATTCTTATGAATGTGGGGGTGTCTTGCAAAAGTGGCGATTCCTACACCCAAACGGGTTAGGATAGGCTCGAAATCCGTGGATTGTATATTCATTGGTTATGCACATAATAGTAGTGCATATCGGTTTCTTGTACATAAGTCTGAAATCCCAGACATACACAGAAATACCATCATGGAGTCAATGAATGCATATTTCTTTGAAGACATTTTTCCTTGCCGAACCCATGAAGGGGTTCCAAGGTCTTTGGAGCAATTTGATGAGCTTGTTAGTGAGGATGATCATGTTGATGATTCAGGTGATGATCAAATTGAGGTTTTAGATGAGCCCAGAAGGAGTAAAAGGGCTAGGATATCCAAATCTTTTGGTCCAGATTTCTTGACTTATATGGTTGAGAACGAACCTCAAAGTTTCCACAAAGCTGTGACTTCTCCTGAGAGTCCTTTATGGAAAGAAGCGATCAAAAGTGAGATTGACTCCATCTTACAGAACCACACCTGGGAGTTGGTAGATTTACCTCCAGGTTGCAAGCCTTTAGGCTGCAAATGGATTTTTAAAAGAAAGATGAAGGCCGATGGGTCAATTGACAAGTATAAGGCGAGGCTCGTTATCAAAGGGTACAGGCAACGAGAAGGCCTGGATTACTTTGATACGTACTCACCTGTAACTAGGATGACATCCATTCGCATGGTGATTGCGATAGCAGCTTTGCGCAATCTTGAGATACACCAGATGGATGTAAAGACAACTTTTTTAAATGGGGATTTGAATGAAGAAATCTACATGGAGCAATCTGAAGGGTTTTCAGCTCCAGGACAAAGCAAGAAAGTCTGTAAACTTGTCAAATCTTTGTATGGTTTGAAACAAGCGCCTAAACAATGGCATGAGAAGTTTGACAATGTAATGTTGTCAAATGGGTTTAGAATCAACGAATGTGGCAAGTGTATTTATGTCAAAGACACTGACAGAGGTTATGTCATTTTGTGTCTATATGTTGATGATATGCTCATTATCGGTAGTAACGATGAAATGATCAAAACTACCAAGAAGTTGTTAAACTCTAAGTTTGACATGAAGGATATAGGCATTGCAGATGTTATTCTGGGAATTAAGATTACCAGAATCTCTGGCGGAATTGTACTATCTCAGTCTCATTATGTTGATAAGATACTTGAGAAGTTTAGTGGATCAGATATGAGTGTGTCATCGACACCTGTAGACTTAAGTCTACATTTTACCAAGAATAATAATGAAAGTGTCTCATAGTTAGAATATTCTTGGGTAATTGAAAGTTCAATGTATTTGATGAGTTATACTAGGACGGATATAGCTTACTCGGTTAGCAGGCTTAGTAGATACAAAAGTAATCCCGATGCTTCTCATTGGAAGGGCATTGTGCGGGTGTTAAGGTATTTACGCTACACTCGGGATTATGGGCTGCATTATACTCGATATCCAGCGGTGCTTGAAGGATATAGTGATGCGAATTGGATATCAGATATAAAGGACTCAAAGTCCACTAGTGGATATGCGTTCACTCTTGGTGGGGCAGCAGTGTCTTGGAAATCGTCCAAGCAAACTTGTATATTTAGATCAACGATGGAATCAGAGTTTATTGCTTTGGATAAAGCAACGGAAGAAGCAGAATGGCTTCGCCATTTCATTGAAGATATTCCACGTTGGTCTAAACCTGTGCCAGCTATTTGTATTCATTGTGATTGTCAATCTGCAATTGGTAGGGCACAGAGTAATATGTATAATGGAAAGTCTAGACATATCCGTCGTAGACATAATTCCATACGACAACTACTCTCGAATGGAGTTGTCTCTTTAGACTTTGTAAAGTCTAAGGACAACATTGCGGATCCGCTAACCAAAGGATTAAGTCGAGTGTTAGTCGAAACGTCGTCAAAAGTAATGGGGTTGAGACCTTTGGAAGTTACTGGAATGGAAACCCAACCTAGTTGACTGGAGATCCCAAGATCTAGGTTCAATGGGACAACCTAATTGCGTGTAACGGTGGTATGTCACTGAGGAGGTTAAACCTCCAGCCATTCCTTCTATCAGTGATACCTGCAAGTGTAGAGGTTAAGCTGAGCTTTTAATGACTCTAGTGTGTTAAGCTGTTGAGCTGAGTATTGCAGGATACTCAAGTAGAATCTCCTATGTGAGTGTGAAGTGGGGCCACTTCTAGAAGAATTGGGCAGGCCAAGATTCTTTGAAACCACTCGCTGAACCAGGCTAGTGTCCAGGGCCACACAGGGCACACCAGTGAGAACAGAATGGTGGTAGGAGTAATTCCCGTGTGAGATCTATTGTCTCAGTTTACTTAAACGGCAGAAGTAGTTCAAGATGTCTTATTCAGCGATCGGCGAAGAACTTCGATAGGTTTTCACTAGGAGAGGTTGAAAGCCAAAAGCTACATTCTCTGATGTCGGGGTTAGTTCGTTGTACTCTCTCTTCGAGTCATTATTGTTGAACGATGTCCGTTTGTTGAGTCTTTCGGTCAACTTTTATTCATGTGGGGGATTGTTGGAAAAAATGATTCTTGGTGACTTTAATTTAATATTAAAGTGTGGTGACTTTAATTAAATATTAAAGTGGATCCCAACCTTTTATTGTGTTAGGTCCAAGTGAGCCAAAAACCATTGGGTTTTGAATAAGAAATTGCCAAGAAATTGCCTCATGATGTTAGATTCATGAATAGGATTTTAAAGAGTATTTAAATCCTTTTTCTTGGCTAAATGGTGTGAATCCTTTGGGCATCCAAACTTTCATATTTTGGAAAGGGGCTATGGATGCTTGGTGTTTTAATGACCAGCCTTAAAGGCTGGAGGCTCTTCTTCTCTCCCCTTTACATGTATAAATTGAGACCCTCCTATCAAGTTTCAATATAGAAATTTTTTGCTTCCATTTTACAAGTCAGTTTGCCAGAAAGTTCCTACATTGAGAGAGTGCTGCCACTGTTCTTGTTCGTTAAGCTAGACAGAAAGTGCTTCTGCCATAGCTGGTTTTGATCGTCGTATCCTGGAAGACAGACGCCGAGATTCCTCAAGCACTCGACCCGTGAGGCGGCGAAATCTGTTTTAAGGAAACTGCTTCCGTGCAGGCTTCGGTTTCATCTCTTTACCCTTTTATTGTTTTGTGTATTTCTGTTGAAATTTAATTGTAATTATCAGCATATGTTCTTAGTATATAATTTGATTTCTTCATAAATCTATTTATTTAATTTCACAATTTGAACAACAGTCTTTTATATATATATATATATCTATATATATTTAAAGTTGAGTAATGTTAGGGATTATGAAAAAAAATATCATAAAAAAAATATCATGAATATAATCATGAAAATTTTTCCACACGAAACATTTCATGATATATTTTTTATGATCCCTAATATTATTCTTTAAAGTTTATTCTGTAATTACAGAATATAAAATTAAATGGTTGGGTTGGGCTGGACGTTGATGTTACAGAGATCGTCGTTCCAATGAGCTAAAAACTCAATTCATCTTGATTTTATGGGTCATATACTTTTTTAAAACAATTAGGGTAAATTACAAATATACATTGAGATTTATTTAAAATATGAATTGCCCCTGTGGTTTGAAAAATTATAAATATCTCTCTATCAGAATTTTTCGTTTAATAGAATTAATTGAAAAAGTGAAATTTCTAACTGTTCACCTATACAATAATAAAATTTTCTAAATTATTAATTGAAATAAAATTTTAACATTATTAAAAACTCTTAATCAACTTGATGATTTATTAATAAAATGATTTATTTGTTATGAAATTAGAAATCTTAGGTGGTATAATATAATTTTTAGAATCAAAGAGGGTAATTCATAATTTAAGTAAATATCAGAAGGTGTGTTTGTAATTTACCCAAAGCAGAAAGATTTCAAAGCTGGATTTGTGTTTTTGATTTTG
Organism: Camellia lanceoleosa; assembly: GCA_025200525.1. NCBI lineage: Eukaryota > Viridiplantae > Streptophyta > Magnoliopsida > Ericales > Theaceae > Camellia > Camellia lanceoleosa. The sequence continues at coordinate 720,471 of JANUSC010000083.1, read as the reverse complement.
TGGGCCAAATACATTTAACTCTAAAAATACTGAACTGGACTGGGTGAATTAATCGGCCCATCAGGTACAACATTCAAAGATTGGGCTTTGTAAAAGGTTCAAGAATTGGGCTAATGAAAGGTGTGTTTGCTTGAATAGAGGCTAAAATTTTTAAGATGCGAATATGATACGAATAAAATACAAAATTAAGGTGGAGAGACAATTAATATATAACAAAAATAAAAAAATAATTAGATTGAAGATTAATTTTTATGTTTTCAAAATAACAAATTGGTAAAATTACCAAACAATAGCTTAGAATTCATATTACCAAAATAATAATAATAATAATAATAATAAATAAATAAATAAATAAATTCCATCTTTGGTTGAAGATTAAAAATAAAAGAAATTTATTGACTCGGAAAATAAAATGCAACATTATAAGCACAATTTAAGTTTTATTTGACTTGCATTTTGAGGTCATATATTCACAAAATACAAATTCAAAATGAATCCAACCTCAATATGCTACATGATCAACAAAAACATTTAAAGTGATTAGGTGAATAATAAACCCAATTTAATGACTATTATTATTACATTACCTGTAAATTTTGGCTTTTATCAAACAAGTAAGGTAAATTTGCATTTAGTGTAGATGCCAAGTGTAACGCCCTTAAAAAAAAACCCATAACATATAACCTTAACATGCGTTAATTAAAACAAAACAAATCATTAAATTATTCATCAGAGTACTTTTATTAAAAGACATCAAAAGTAAATGCCCTGAAGGCTTACATCTTTCCAAGCCAACACTTGGACACTAAAGATTGAGTACTAACTCAATTACTACTTAAGCCCTTGGCTTGAATGTTTACATGTAATCTCAAATAAAAACAAATAAAATAAAACAAGTCTTCGAGTCCAAATCCTCACAGGCTAAGTCCTTGGAGGTAGTGAATCACCTGGACCTGAAAATGATGATCCCATATAGGGTGAGCCACAGCCCAGTAGAAATATACTAAACCAAATATAAGCATTGAATAAAGCAATAGCATTCAATAGTTGGATAACACAAATTATCAGTTTCTCTTTCCATTAGTTATTCAACTTTTTCCTTTTTACCAATATGGCTCAAAACCTGGCAAATCTATAACCGTGAATTTGTATATCACAGTACATTACTTCCAATCTCAACATAATAAATGAGACTTAGGCTCATATCAAAACACTTTATACTTCCAGTTTGATACACATTTTAGTGCTGTATCAATAAACACTTCAATATAAATAAGCACACATAAAAGTGATGCTAATGGAGTCCATCCCCTATCTCCTTCCAAACAAAATCCGGTTTAGAGGTCTATCCCCTATCTTCCCCTAAACCAATGTATGTAAACACATAACATAAACAGCACACAATCAATACACATAATGTCTGTATTAATTCAACAGTCAAAATTAATGACTTAACCAATGATTAGTTTCAGTTATCCCTAATCCACATGCAATGTCTACAACAATCACGACTATCCTCCACCGATAGCCCAAAACAGTTATTTTTAGACTGGAAATAAATAATTCAACAATTAAATAGACGAGTGATTTAAATTAACCAACTACCCCATTTAATCAATAAATTCCTCAATCTCATGAATTTAACTAATTTCCCCAATGTTCCTTAAATTAAATATACAATTCAATTTATTTAAACAACTAGGGTTTTTCCCAAAATTACCAAAATACCCCCAACATATTAAAAAGCCAGAACTTAGAACAAAACGTATACATTGGAGTAGGAAATCCCTACCTCGAAGAAATCAACAAAAATGGAGAAGATGGAGATGATGACCCAAAACCCAAAGTGCTCCAAATCTAAGATCGTTGAGATTAAACTGAAGCCCTCAACCCACACTATCTTTTTAATAAAGGATCTAAGGTAGAAACCCACCCTAAATAGATCAAACCAAAGAGAAAAGGTGAATAGGGAGAGAGAGAAGTCGGACTTTAGGGTTTAGAACAAAAGAAGATAGAAAAAATCGATCAAATCCACTTGCCGCTTATTTAAAGCTGCAGGCTCGCTCGAGCGAAGACTTGGTCGCTTGAGCGACCAGACACAAGAAACCTCGCTCGAGCGAAGAAAAGCTCGCTCGAGCCAAAAACGCGATGCTACAGGTCTGTAACCCAGAAGCTCGCTCGAGCGAAGAACTCGAAAACGTACACCTCGCTCGCTCGAGCGAAGGAATCTCGCTCGAGCCAAGAAACACAACTCTCAGGTCCTAAGCCCAGACGCAGACTCTTGCTCGAGCGACCAAACCCTGGCTCAAGCGAAGGACAAAAACAAAAGCTCGCTCGAGTGACCAACTCCTCGCTCGAGCGAAGGTCCAAAATTCTGGACAGCAACACTTTGTTTCTAACGCAACCAATCTTTAACAAACCTGCTGTAACAAGCCCGCGGGGGGGCCTCGCTACAGTTCGGACTCTCCTCCGTTTGTTTTGTTGCAGTTCTTAATCTGAACCAAAGAGTCCAACTCTGACAAATCGTTTTGAGAAAACAATTTTTTGAAAAGTAGTGCCAAACATGGACTGCTTTGCCAGATACAGAGTCGCCACCTAAATATTTTTAAAATGGAGGAATTTAGGAAACCCTGACTCGGTGCCGAAGGCCACGTGTCCGTCATCACCAAAGTGACTTGGCTTGGGAGCTTGAGTACGATCGGGGAAGGTTAGTTATGAGCTCCCCCTTTCGCCCGGTCCGAAGACCGGCCTCTACTAACCATGATATCCGTTTTTGAAAACGTTATGTGTTCTTATCCCAATTATTAGCCTAGAATTACTATGTTGTGCGCGCAGTAAACAAGTATAGACTAGATCGCCTAATTTGGAAACAACATTGCATATCCGTTTTGTCTCGAAAAACGTGTTGATTTTTGCTACTCGCAAGTAGGCTAAAATACGGATTCAACGAGTCTTTCCAACTCAGGCAATCCAACCTCCATCCACAGGCATTCAAACAGTTTATATCATGTAAGCATTTAGCCGCATGGCAAGCATACTGTCATGTTAGCATTCACACGCATGCGATATGCTAAAGCATAAAACTTACATCGTAATCCGTGCCAAAACAAGAAACTAGTTAGCAAACATGCATGACCTAGTTCATGTTAAGTGGCTAATGCAACACAGGCAAAGATGCAATTTAGAGTAGGCTCGGCTAACCCTAAATTGGCATGTGAAATGCATTCAAATAGCATGTATTCAATTTGGAATTTGAAAGTACAATGCAGTTTGTATGATGTACCGAGCCCGGTGCATGTAAACAAATGCATGAATGCAGGCATGCATTGCATAAGGTATGCTAAAATAAGTATGCCCAAATCTACCATCGTAAGCAGGTAAATAAAAGGGAAGAAAGAAGTGGGGATTGGAAGACATACACCCACTCACACACACTTATTACAATTTATGCCCTCACTCGGAGGGACCGAAAGAATATACAATTTAATTAACTACGCCAGCTAATTAATTATTACAAATTAACTAAATTAAGAAAATAAACTAATTAATCTAATTAAACGGTAAACCGCCTCGGGATGAGGGCCAAATGCAGCGCGCGCTCGGGACTGGCTCGGAACCGCACTTCCATGCACGGATTGCCTCTGTTTCCTCTGCTCTCCTCCTCAGAAAATTGCCAAAGTCCCAGGAGTACCTCTCAGGGCACTGGGGATCACCACCGGCTGAAGGAGGAGGCCACCGGCACTAGATTCATCCATCGGCAGTTTGTTTACTGCCGGTCGGCACTGAATGCCTGCAAAACCTGCAACTCACAGCAGCAGAGGACAACAACATGCATGGCAATGTGATTCAAGGTATTTATGCACTACACACACCCCTTATCATGTTTGTGACTCAAGGAGGGCATGTGCCTCGATTCCCGGACCACCAATCGCGCATTTCCATGCATGATGGCCCTAAGAACCAAGAATGCAACTTTGATTTCAAATGCATGCAATGCAAACAAGCAAACAAGGGTGCTAAACCTCCATCATACTTCACTTCAAGAGGCCAAACATGCACAATGCAAATGCAACCCTAAGCATGTCAACTAAGCATGCAACATGGACTATGCAACATACTTATGCAAAGGGTTCAAGCAAGCATTCAAGACAAGCATGCAAACCAATTAAATGGTGGTCTTATACATGACTTAGGCAACTCAAATAGGCCTCAAATCAGTGGCCAAAAATGCTAAGTCAAGAGGGCCAAACACACATGCACACATGCACCAGTTAATGCACCAACACTTAAGCACAATTAAGCAATTCTTAAACACATCTAAGAGGCACAAATATGGACCATTAGCATGCATAGAAAACTCTGAAATTCATGCAAAACATGATGCCAAACCAACTAACAAAGCAAGCCAAACAAGGCATACAAATGGTCCAAGCATTAAGGCAAGCCAATGAGGCTTTGAACCACGCCTATTACAACCACACATGGCAATACTTAAGCAACTAAAATCAGAGTTTTAACACATAAAACTAAGTCTAAAGGACCACCTAGATGGCATCTAAATGACATGAAACCAAAGGCATGCATTAAAGCCAAAACATGAAGCATTCAACACATGCTTTTAAAGCATTAAAGAGGCCACTAAGGCAAGCATACAAGCACACCAAAGGGACTGAAATAGCATGCTAGATGGTTCTAAACCACCAAGATGATGCAAGCAACACATGCTATATACTTATGCACTTAAGGCCAACAAGCCAAATACAAAGGAATCATATTAAGCATGCTAGGGTCGACTCAAACAACATGGGACAGACCTTAAAAATGGAAATATGAGCACAAAATCTTCACAAATGCAAGCCTAATACATGCTAGAGACTAAGGCATACAACCTAGGCATGTTAGAGGATCAAAAGGCATTACAAGGCAACTATGCTAAGCATGCATAAGGGACCTAAACCAACTTAAAACCAAGTTAAATCATGGCATAATAAGCATGAAATGCAGCCAAGACATGCTCAAAACACAACCAAACATGGTGCTCCTTTGGAGGCCAAAACTTGCCCTTTTCAAGGACATCAAGGGGAGGGGGTGGCCCTCCCCTTTTGGAGACTTTATGGCACCATCTCCACCACTGAAATCCCTTAAGATTTCAGTGGTGGAGAGGCCCAAGCACCAAAGTCTCGGAGCTCTCACAAAATGGCCTAAAATGGGGCCTTTTCAAGGCCAAAGGGGGTCAAACTTCCCCAAAGTATAAAACACTCTTGATAAACAATAAAGAGGGTTAAAAATTAGAACTTTTATGTGTTGAAGACCAAGCACAAAAATAGTTCTAAACTAGGTAAAAACAAGGTGCAAAAATGGGGTAAAAAGAGGATTAGTGTCTTACCCTTGTAGCCTTCTTCAACAATGGTGATCTTGTGGCTTCCTTGAGCTCCAAACCAGCTCCAAAGTTCCAAAACAAGTCCTTAGAACCTATGTGGCCAAAGGAAGGTGAAGCACTAGGTGCTTGTGGGCAAAAGTAAGACAATATGCACACACTAGGCTTAAGGGAGAGAGAGAGATATAGGATAGATACACAAATTCTAACCTAGAACCAGAGCTTCTTCTCCCTAAGAATGTCAAAATTCTCTAACTTGTCCAACCCCTTAGCCAAGAGAAGAAGCCTCTCTTGTATAGGCAAGCAAACTTACAAGTTAAGCAAGCCTAAAGGCTCATCCCTCCATACACGTGTATGGAGGGGAGCAAAAAGTGATACAGCTGTAATAAAATATCTAATAAAGCAGCTGCACAGTGTCCGGCCGGCAAAGAGTGTCATTTTGACAAAACTTAGTGCCGGTCGGCACAAAAGAGTGCCGGTCGGCACAATAAAGTGCCGATAGCAACAACAGCCAGCCGGTGGCCTCTAGCCACAGCCGGTGGTGTGTGGGGATGCCTCACAAGGCATTCCCTGCCCTTCCAAGGCAAAACACAAGTGTTTGGTGCAAAACCAAACACAAAACGGTCGAGTTCGGAGATCATGAGGCAAGGCGCGCGAGCCGAGAACTCCGGGAACTCCAAACGAACACAAACATGGATAATCACCGAGTGTTCCCACGGTGACGTCCAAGTCTTGAGGACGGTCAAAAATGGGGTGTCTACAGTTGCCCCTCTTTGACAGAACTCGGAAGTCATGAGAATGACGGGAGTGAATGTCAAAGCCCAGAGACGACCCATTTTTGACAAGGTCGAAGACTTGGACAAACATGCAAGACAAGTAAGATATGCGCCCGAAGGCAGGGCAAAATGCAACTGAAAATGCAAGAAGCCAAGCATAACTTATGATCATGCAAAGAAAGCTGTAACGAAGCACGCGTGCAACAGTTTTAAGCTAGAATACTCCAAACTACACTATAATGCAGAAAGGGTGTATGAGAATTATGCAATTCTCAATACATCTCACTCAGAGGATACAATACCTGTCTGGTTCGTCTGGTCGCGCCAGCTTCAAATGAATCATACATACAATATCGTGCCTGAAAAGAAAGCAAACTTAACAGGTACAATAGTGTTAGCAACAATGCATGACAATGCAATGAAGTGCACAAAACAGTGCAATGATATGCAATTGAATCTAAATGTAATGCAAATGATGTGCAAAACTACAAAACAAATATAAACACTGCAAATGAAATGCAATGCAATCGAATCACGATCCAATCATGAGCGGTTCAAAACCACACAAATGTCAAATAGATTGATGGAAGTAACAAATCCGTCTACCATAGAAAGTGTCACGCCCCAAACCTGCCCCTAAAAGTTTGGACATGACCTATGCATAAATGGACATAAAACCTGATATATATACCATACGGGGCCTTATCGGAAGCATAAAGTAGTAACATAATATAGATACCAATTACATTCCATTGAGCTATTGCTAACATGCCAGGATCACATAAATCACAGACACCCTCATAAGCAAAACAAGTTTGAAACTATATCCTTGAACATTGGTTACAACCACATATGTTTACAGTCCCAGCCCAAAATGGGATAACCAAAAAGAATATGCAAGTTATGTACAACAACCTTAGATGACACTCAAAAGTAACCCACAAAAATAATTGGTCTGGTCTGGTGCCTGGACATGTAAAGGTTGACAAAAGAAAGCAACATCAGGGCTAGGACTGACCTCCTGATTGATGACCTACAGAAACAGACATGATAGAGAGTGAGCCGGGCTCAATGAGAAGTAATACATAAATAAAACATTGTTTAACTTGATCATATTACGTATCAATACGTTAGTTTGATTCTGTATCGCATACATAATGGACTTAGGCCTAATCTTGTAACATAACTTGGCGGCTATAAGCCCTTGAAAGTGGTGGCACGAGGCCCTTGGAAATGTGACATAAGGCCCTTGATATCACGTTGGCACTACGGCCCTTGAAAGTGGCATGATGCCCTTGAAAGTGGCATATAGCCCTTGCAATCATATTGGCACTACGGCCCTTGAAAGTGGCACTACGGCCCTTGAAAATATGTGGCGTTAAGCCCTTGCAATTTCCTTTTCCTTACATGCTTAACATTGACATTAGCATTAACATTATCAAACGTTACACATTAGCTTAAGTACATTACATGCTTGGGACATGAACATAATTGCCCATTGACATAATTGCATAACATTTAAAGAGGTATTACTACTCACAGTATTGAGATGGTGTGTTACTTCCTCCTGGAGTGTGTCCTGCACACAGTTAAACTTGCACATTAGTTTCCTTTTCTTTCTTACTTTATTTCCTGAATCCTTACACTTTGCACGAAGTTACAATCCTCATAAATCATCAGAAAAATATTCTAAAAACACCAGCGAGTCAAGCATGAAAGACCGATCGACCACATGCTTCTTCTTTGAAAGCGATCCTCCGCTCGGCGTAAACTTGTCCGCCGAGCGACATAAAGTTACCAAAAATACTGAGAGGTCGATTTTTCCGCTCGAGCGGGCATTTCTCCTTTCGGCCAGCGACAGTAATTCAGAAAAAGCTTTGAGAGGTGCATTTTCCGCTCGGCGTACGACCTCCGCTTCGGCGAAGCCCGATTTCAATCCAAAATTTAGCAATCCAAACTCATTTTTCATGCAATCAAAGGCAAAATTCATGCAACACTTCAATTTAACAGCACCATAACAAAGATTCTAGCTTGATTATGACAATTTGAGCTAACTTAGAGACTTCAACAAGTCATCACTTCCTCAAATTCCACTCTACATTCAAATTTAACAAGTATAACCCATGACACTATCATGTTTCCATGGAATGATAACATAAAACCAAGGATTTAAGTGTAAATTCATACATCACCTAATTTAAGTGTTAAAGTAGACAATCATTGAAAAACCCTACATCATCAAACATAAAGCATAACAACTCTTCTTCACCATTGAAAGAATGATTCTCATACATATACAAAATTTAACATACCTTAAGCTTGATCTCCTAATTTACCCTCAATTTCCTTCCTTTTGAACCTTGTCTTTGATCTCCTTTCCTCTTCTTATCAACCCTTATTCTCTCCAAAGGGTGCCTCACGTTTTTTTGCTCAAAGCTTCATAAGACTTAAGTATATATATATATATATATATTCATAACTAATGTCATATAAGACGAAAATGAATCGTTTAATCATTCCAAAATTAAAATTTCGCCAACATGCTTAATAGTATCTAAAAATTATGAGGATCTCAAATATCTAATCAATTCATGCTAATTAAATCATTACAGCTTCCAATTCCTGACTCTATTGTGTTAATTGTGACAGATAAGTTTCTTGTGAAACAGATAGGCATCTATAACCATAGCTTTCACTTACTTAATCATAATTTTCCATAGAATTCCACAGTAAGCATTTAATAGTACCAATTGAGGACTGAAAATATAACAGAAATCATGTGCGAGGGTCGGGTTATTACACTCTCCCCCCTTAAATAAGTTTGGTCCTCCAAACTTGTTTTACCTTAGGCTTGAAATAAATGTGGGTATTGGCGTTGCATTTCCTCTTCTCTTTCCCACGTTGCGTCAGTTCCGTAATGTTCTTGCCACTCTACTTTTACCATTGGAATTTCCCGATTCCGTAAATGTTTCACTTGTCGGTCCAAAATGCGGTTTGGTTTCTCCTCATAAATGAGTTTATCATCCAATTCAATTTGGTGGTAATCAATGACATGTGACGGATCTGGAAGGTATCCGCGGAGCATAGAAACATGAAACACATTGTGTACTTGACTCATATGTGGCGGAAGGGCAACTTGGTAAGCTACCGGACCCACTCTTTCTAGAATCTGAAAGGGACCAATATACCGGGGTGTTAACTTACCCCTCTTTCCAAATCTTGAGTGTCCTTTCATCGGAGTAACTTTGACGAAAACATGACTATCAACTTCAAATTCTAAAGCTCTCCGTCGGTTGTCTGCATAACTCTTTTGTCTACTTTGGGCAGTTTTCAACTTTTCCCAGATAACTTGAACTTTTTCAGTCGTCAATTGAACAATTTCAGGGCCTAGCAAGGATTTGTCTCCAACTTCAGCCCAACACACGGGAGAACGGCATGGCCTTCCATACAAAGCTTCATAGGGTGCCATGTCTATACTTGAGTGATAGCTATTATTGTACGCAAATTCTATCAACGGTAGGTGCGTTTCCCAACTTTGTTGAAAATCCAGCACACACATTCGGAGCATATCTTCTAGGGTTTGTATCGTTCTCTCGGATTGACCGTCAGTCTGGGGATGGAAAGCTGTGCTGAACCTTAATTCGGTACCCATTGCTTCTTGTAAACTTTGCCAAAATCTGGAGACAAACTTCGGATAAAGTACCGCCAATTGAGACTGGAATACCATGAAGTCTCACAATTTCATTCATATAAAGTACCGCCAATTTGTCTGCATTATACTGAGTCTTTACTGGCAGGAAGTGGGCAGACTTAGTTAATCGGTCTACAATGACCCATATTGAATTCATACCTCGGGGAGTCCGTGGTAACCCCACAACAAAATCCATGGTCAAATGTTCCCATTTCCACTCCGGGATGGGAAGAGGTTGCAACAAACCGGTAGGTCGTTGATGCTCCGCTTTCACTTGCTGACATTGCAAACACTTAGAGACAAATTCCGCAATCTCCTTCTTCATACTTGGCCACCAAAAATTTCGCTTCAAATCTTTGTACATCTTGGTACTCCCTGGATGTATTGAGAACCTTGAGGTATGTGCATCTTCCATTAGTTTTCGCTTAAGGTTTAACACATTGGGGACACATACCCGATTTTGAAACTTGAGCACTAAATCTACTAAACTGAATCCCAACTTTGGTTTCGTTCCCAGTTCATCACAAATCTTCTTTAGAGCTTCATCTTCTATCTGATGCAATTTAATTTCCTCAAGTAAGGTTGGTTGGGCCACCACTGCTGCCATTAAAGCTTCCTGTCCATGTAGCATCAAGTCTACTTCCATTTTATCCAACTCAATCACTAATTCCTTTTGCTCTGTAACTAAACTTGCCAAGGTCCCTATACTTTTCCGACTGAGCACATCTGCAACTGTGTTGGCTTTACCAGGATGGTAATGAATCTGTAAATCATAATCTTTAAGAAGTTCCAACCACCGTTGCTACCGCATATTCAACTCCTTTTGAGTAAAAAGGTACTTAAGACTCTTGTGGTCAGTATATACTTCGCAAGTAGTGCCATACAGATAGTGTCTCCATATCTTCAAAGCAAAAACTACTACTGCCAGCTCGAGGTCATGCGTGGGATAATTTTTCTCGTGGGGTTTCAATTGCCGAGAAGCATAAGCGATGACTCTTCCATCTTGCATCAGTACACAACCAAGCCCTTTGTGTGAAGCGTCACTGTAAATTACAAATCCCTCTGTACCGGATGGTAAGGTCAAAACGGGTGCTGTTGTCAACCTTGTCTTCAATTCCTGAAAGGCAGATTCTCGTTCTTCTGACCATTCAAATGCAACTCCCTTTCGAGTCAGTTGTGTAAGTGGCACAGCAATTTTAGAAAAATCTTGAACAAATCTCCGGTAATAACCAGCTAACCCCATAAAACTACGCACCTCAGTCACATTAGTAGGAGTTGGCCAATTTACGATTGCCTCAATCTTGTGTGGATCAACAGAAACTCCTTCCCTTATGATAATATGCCCCAAGAATGTCACATCTGATAGCCAAAATTCACATTTCTTCAGCTTTGCATACAATTTCTTTTCCCGGAGGGTTTGAAGGATTAAACGAAGATGATTCCCGTGGGCTTCTGCATTCTTCGAATAGATGAGAATATCGTCAATAAAGACCACCACAAATTCATCCAAATAAGGCTTGAAAATACGGTTCATCAAATCTATAAAAGCTGCTGGTGCGTTAGTGACTCCGAAGGGCATAACCAAAAATTCATAATGACCGTACCGGGTTCGAAAAGCTGTCTTCTCAACATCATCAGCCCTGACTTTTAATTGATGGTATCCAGACCGTAGATCAATCTTGGAAAAGACTTGTGCCCCCTGGAGCTGATCAAATAGATCATCAATCCTTGGCAACGGATACTTATTCTTGATTGTGACTTTATTAAGCTCTCGGTAATCAATACAAAGCCGGAGTGTTCCATCTTTCTTCTTTACAAACAGCACTGGTGCACCCCACGGAGACACACTCGGACGGATGAATCCTTTGTCTAATAAATCTTGCAACGGCATTTTCAGTTCCTTCATCTCAACTGGCGACATTCTATACGGAGTCTTCGAAATGGGTTGAGTGCTCGGTGCCACTTCAATGGTAAACTCGATTTCACGGTCTATCAACTGCCCTGGCAATTCTTCAAGAAAGACATCTAAAAATTCACACACAATTGGGATCATATCTATATTCCCATTCACCATTTGCCCCTCCAAAACACTGCATAAATACCCCTGACACCCTTTCTGAATTAATTTACAAGCCTTCGCTGCCGAGATCAAATAAGATGGAGATGTTACGCCATATCCCTGTAAGGTAGATTCTAATTGCCCCGGAGGGTGGAAACTGATTTGTTTAGTTAGACAATCTATAGTTGCACCATATTCACCCAACCAGTCCATTCCCAGAATAATATCAAAATAGGTCATGTCAAGAGGTAACAGATTGGCATACACCCGGACATCCCCAAGCTCGAGTTCACACCCAAAATAAACAGAGGTACAAAGCATAGAATCTCCCATAGGTGAAGACACACATAACATATAAGACAATGTTTCTTCGGTTTTATCTAAGTTTTGTGCAAATAATTTTGACACGAAGGAATGAGTAGAGCCAGATTCAAATAAGACAGAAGCAGAATGGCCGTGAATCATAAATGTACCTGAAACCATTGTTGCTGCATTTTGCACATCTCCTAGAACCAATGCAAACACTCTGCCTTGTCTCGCTGTGTCTTTATTGTTGTTAGGTTTGACCGGTGCCTTGGTGTTAGTAGTTGGTGTAGACCCCGCTGAACTAGTAGCAGCCTTGTTGCCATTTCGTTGATTCCTCTGAGGGCAATCCTTTATCAAATGACCCGTCTTGCCGCACTGATAACAGGCTCCAGACTTCCATTGGCATGTCCCACGATGTCTCTTTCCACATTCCGAACAAACAGGAATCGTACCTTGACTAGGGGCAAAAGTAGTTGAAGTCCCTGAGTTTTGTTTCTTGTTTGGTGGCGTAGTCACTCCCTTTGACCATTGATTATTTTGCCTTTTTCCTTTCCATTCGGCAATCCGGTTTTGAGCAGCAAGGTTTCCCTCAGCTATAACAGCCCTCTCCAGCACATCCACATAAGTAGGCAACTTTAGCATATTGACTCGATCCAAGATAGCACCCCGTAAGCCTCCTTCAAATTTCCGTGCCTTCTTATAGTCTGTGTCCACCATATGCGGTGCAAACCGGGCTAACTCTGCAAACTGGGCTTCATATTCAGCAACAGTTTTATTCCCTTGTCTAAGAGTCTCAAATTCAGTCACCTTTTTATCCCACATGCTTTGAGGAAAGTATTTGTCATAAAATAGCTCTAGAAATCTGTCCCATGTTAGCCCTGGATGGATTGTTCTCGTAAGCATCCACCACCTCCGCGCCTCATCCTCAAGAGTGAAGGCAGCTAGTTGCACCTTTTGAGCTTCGGTGCAAGGGAAGACTTCAAATAACTTCTCTATGCCCAACACCCAAGCCTCAGCTTTCATTGGTTCTATTCCTCCTTTGAAAGATGGTGGCTTTATCTTTTTAAACTCCTTGGTGAGAGTGATAGTTCGGTCTTCAACATGGAACTCTGGTAGTACCGGTGGAGGTACTGGTGGTGGTGGCGGCTGTTGTTGAGGCTGTTGCTGTTGTTGCCGTATAGTCTCTGCCATTTCCATAATCATCCTCTCCATCCTATCCAGTCGTGCTGAGGTAGCATCTTCCCCATCTTCTGCCCTTGTTCTTGCCATGATCTACACAACAATTAATTAAATACAATAGACATAGTACAAAATGGTTAGCATTATCAGAGTACTCTTACTGTTGCCATCGTACTTGTCTTACACTTTTAGGATGTCATGCATGATGTTGAAAGCTTCTCTAGACACCCTAAAGCTCAATGGATCCGTGTGTGAGATAGCAACACGTGCTCTGATACCACTTGTCACGCCCCAAACCTGCCCCTAAAAGTTTGGACATGACCTATGCATAAATGGACATAAAACCTGATATATATACCGTACGGGGCCTTATCGGAAGCATAAAGTAGTAACATAATATAGATACCAATTACATTCCATTGAGCTATTGCTAACATGCCAGGATCACATAAATCACAAACACCCTCATAAGCAAAACAAGTTTGAAACTATATCCTTGAACATTGGTTACAACCACATATGTTTACAGTCCCAGCCCAAAATGGGCATAACCAAAAAGAATATGCAAGTTATGTACAACAACCTTAGATGACACTCAAAAGTAACCCACAAAAATAATTGGTCTGGTCTGGTGCCTGGACATGTAAAGGTTGACAAAAGAAAGCAACATCAGGGCTAGGACTGACCTCCTGATTGATGACCTACAGAAACAGACATGATAGAGAGTGAGCCGGGCTCAATGAGAAGTAATACATAAATAAAACATTGTTTAACTTGATCATATTACGTATCAATACGTTAGTCTGATTCTGTATCGCATATATAATGGCCTTAGGCCTAATCTTGTAACATAACTTGGCGGCTATAAGCCCTTGAAAGTGGTGGCATGAGGCCCTTGGAAATGTGACATAAGGCCCTTGATATCACGTTGGCACTACGGCCCTTGAAAGTGGCATGATGCCCTTGAAAGTGGCATATAGCCCTTGCAATCATATTGGCACTACGGCCCTTGAAAGTGGCACTACGGCCCTTGAAAATATGTGGCGTTAAGCCCTTGCAATTTCCTTTTCCTTACATGCTTAACATTGACATTAGCATTAACATTATCAAACGTTACACATTAGCTTAAGTACATTACATGCTTGGGACATGAACATAATTGCCCATTGACATAATTGCATAACATTTAAAGAGGTATTACTACTCACAGTATTGAGATGGCGTGTTACTTCCTCCTGGAGTGTGTCCTGCACACAGTTAAACTTGCACATTAGTTTCCTTTTCTTTCTTACTTTATTTCCTGAATCCTTACACTTTGCACGAAGTTACAATCCTCATAAATCATCAGAAAAATATTCTAAAAACACCAGAGAGTCAAGCATGAAAAACCGAACGACCACATGTTTCTTGCTGAAAGCAGTCTTCCGCTCGAGCGCAAACTTGTCCGCTCGAGCGGACAGTACAAAGTTACCAAAAATACTGAGAGGTCGATTTTTACGCTCGAGCGGACAGGGTAATTTTCAGAAAAACTGCTGAGAGGTGCATTTTCCCGCTCGAGCGGCCCTGACCTCCGCTCGAGCGGACGACGACCCAGATTCAGGGCAGCCCGATTTCAATCCAAAATTTAGCAATCCAAACTCATTTTTCATGCAATCAAAGGCAAAATTCATGCAACACTTCAATTTAACAGCACCATAACAAAGATTCTAGCTTGATTATGACAATTTGAGCTAACTTAGAGACTTCAACAAGTCATCACTTCCTCAAATTCCACTCTACATTCAAATTTAACAAGTATAACCCATGACACTATCATGTTTCCATGGAATGATAACATAAAACCAAGGATTTAAGTGTAAATTCATACATCACCTAATTTAAGTGTTAAAGTAGACAATCATTGAAAAACCCTACATCATCAAACATAAAGCATAACAACTCTTCTTCACCATTGAAAGAATGATTCTCATACATATACAAAATTTAACATACCTTAAGCTTGATCTCCTAATTTACCCTCAATTTCCTTCCTTTTGAACCTTGTCTTTGATCTCCTTTCCTCTTCTTATCAACCCTTATTCTCTCCAAAGGGTGCCTCACGTTTTTTTGCTCAAAGCTTCATAAGACTTAAGTATATATATATATATATTCATAACTAATGTCATATAAGACGAAAATGAATCGTTTAATCATTCCAAAATTAAAATTTCGCCAACATGCTTAATAGTATCTAAAAATTATGAGGATCTCAAATATCTAATCAATTCCTGCTAATTAAATCATTACAGCTTCCAATTCCTGACTCTATTGTGTTAATTGTGACAGATAGGTTTCTTGTGAAACAGATAGGCATCTATAAACATAGCTTTCACTTAATCATAATTTTCCATAGAATTCCACAGTAATCATTTAATAGTACCAATTGAGGACTGAAAATATAACAGAAATCATGTGCGAGGGTCGGGTTATTACAGAAAGGGTGCCGCAACCTCAAACCAACATACCAGCGTGGAGTAGGCGCGATACACATGCCGAACTATGAGTAATGCAGACGGACGCAAGAACAAATATTGAGTGGAATGACATAAGTGGGGAAACGATCCGCTGGGGAATGGACAATGATCCTAATGCTGGATGCAAAAATTACACTACAATGTACTATGTACAATGAATATGGCACGCGGGCCAAACCGTATCTCATCTAGGAAGGGCATGCACGCATACAAACCATGTCTAACACAGAAAAGGGTGCCGCAACCTCAAACCAACATACCAGCGTGGAATAGGCGCGATACACATGCAGAACTGTGTTTCAACGTGAAAAGTATAGGCACATACCAGACCAAGCTTGACAAGGAAAGGCGCAAGCCATAGATGGAGGGGGATGCAATGGGATGCATGCAATGGAGTGGATACAATAGATATGGCACGCAGGCCAAACCAAGTCTCGCCTAGGAAAGGCATGTACGAATACAAGCCATGTCTAACACAGAAAAGGTGCCGCAACCTCAAACCAACATACCAGCGTGGAATAGGCGGGATACACATGCAGAACTGTGCTCCGACGTGAAAAGTATAGGCACATACCAGACCAAGCTTGACAAGGAAAGGCGCAAGCCATGGATGGAGGCAATGCAATGGATGCATGCAATCTACAATGCAATATCTACAAATATGCAATGGATGAAATGCATGACAATGCAGATGATGCAATGACCATGATCGCAGTTTTCCCTATTCTTCCAATGGGATGGTATACTAGGTTGGTTCAGTATCCAGAATTGAGGCGTAAACACACTACCTCAACCTATAGGGCTTCCATACAGGTTTCAAGCCGAGGGTACACCCCTGGGTATTTAAACCAGACTTTAGTCTCGGAAATCCCGAACCTTTGCGTTCTAGGCATGAGCCGTTCGAACTCTAGTTTCTACCGTCCCCATTGATCTCCTAGGAACTCACCGCAATCAAGGAAGTCGTTCGGGCATGACAAACACCAAAGGAATTGCACCTTCAGAGGATTTAAGGTCTCCTAGACCGGGATGCAAAATGTATGCATGACAATGCATGTGTTTTTTTTTGTGTTTTTCGTTTGAAAATGCAGATGATGCATGATGATGAGAAAAATGCAAGACAATGCATGTATATATTTTTGAGTTTTTGGATTTTTGAAATGCACGACATATGCACTACCTACGATGATGCATGACGATGTTTTATTTACAATGCGATGCATGAAAATGTACCAAGGGTTTTGCACCCTCCAAGGATTTAAGGTCTCCTAGACCATGCGTGTTTTTGGTCCCGCCGGACCGTGGGTTGGGGCAACGCATGACAATGAGGTGCGCGAAAGGGCGTGATGAAATGTATGCTAAATGCAACGAGACGTGCCAAATAGCGCGGTGAGACGCATGCCAAATGCAACGAACGGTGTTCGTTAACGCACCGAAGGTTTTGCACCCTCCAAGGATTTAAGGTCTCCTAGACCGGCGCGTGTTTTTGGTCCCGCCGGACCGTGGGTTGGGGCAACTGTGCAAGTGTGACACGTGTGCCACAAGGGATGCAAAACAATGCAAGTGAGAATGAAATGAATCATGAGGCACGCATACCTCATTGCTGTGAAATGAAATGCAAAATGGGGCACGCATACCTTAATGATGGAAAAAGGAATGCAAAACGAGGCACGCGTACCTCGAGATGCAATGAAATGCAAAATGAGGCACGCATACCTCATTGGATGGAAAATGAAATGCAAAATGAGGCACGCGTACCTCGAGATGCAATGAGATGCAAAATAAGGCACGCATACCTCATTGGAAGTGTCAAACAACGCAAGTCACAAGGGACGTGCGAGACGGCGCGATGCGGCACACCGGACAGTGTGATGAATGCATGCAACACACACGGGGCAACTTTTAAATCTTATGAAAGACAAAAGGATACAAAAGGATACAGTTATCGCATGAATTTGAGTGCCACACACAGAAGACACTGCCCGAGGTCAAAACGGAGGCCGGTTGAGCGTCGGAGATGCACTTTCTTGCACTTTCTTGAGCTATGAAGACCCAAAACCCCTCATCTTGCCTAAACAAGGCCTTGGGAACACCACCGGCTGGGTGGGGAGGCCACCGGCTGGCCACCGGCTGCCTAAAATTTTCACCGGCACAATAATGTGCCGACCGGCACAAAATAGTGCCGACCGGCAGAAAACACCTGATCGGGGCAGATTCGGCAATTCACTCCGGGTTTTATAAAATAGGGTTTGAAACCCTATTTCTTTCACTTCCACACGGCCGAAATCTCTTGCTCTCTCTCTCTAAAGTGTTTTTCTCTCACTTTTTCGTCGTTTCTTTGCATTCCCGCGTGTTTTCTGTCGTTCGATTCGCGAAGTTCATCGCGTTTCGGACATTTCCAACCGATTGAAATCTCATTTCGGTGTCTCTTCCCGGTTTTCGTCTTTTCGGGACTTGTTCCCCCCGATTTCCTCTACATTTTCGTGTATTTTCCTCTTCCGGCCCTCCCGGCCATTTTCGACCCGCTTGGGGTTGACTTTTTCGGTTGACTTTTTGCATTCCGACCCGGTTTTCCTTTTTCGGCTATTCTTTCACTTCCAGAGCCATGGCTGACGACATTCCACATGTCGGGACTCCCCCGGATCACGAGATGGATCCCGGGGTCGAGCTCCTCCCGCTGAGCGAGTGCCCGTTCGATCCGGCTACCTATCGCCCAGCGATCCACGTGCCACCGCCAGATGGACTCCGCCACTTCCGCAGCTTCAACAGGGCTCTGGACCCGGAGCTCCTCCTGCGCGAGCCTGCCACTCATCTATCCGCTGGCGCTTCCGAGGTAAACGTTCTTTCCTCCTTTTTATTTTCTGCAATGTAGAACTGTTAACTGCCATAGTCGCTTTAGTTCTTTAACTGCTTGATCCTGATACATCGCACACTGTAGTTGATCGCAATCATACTTGCAATTGATATCTGTTTAAAACCAACAGATGCACACACACTGCACCAGCCTGAATCACCCAAACACACGGCACGCACTGTAATTCACTGCAAACTCACCGACACCCGGTACTTATTTGAATCTGAAAAATCTGCACGCATGCTAGACTTGCACTGAATCACGCAAACATGCTGTCACATCACACGTTATAGTTCACTAAAACACACCGGCACCCGGTATCTGTTTGAACTTTGAAAAACACGCACACATGCTATGTTTAGACTAAACCACTAAAACATGCTGACACATCACACGTTATAGTTCACTGAAACACACTGGCACCCGGTATCTGTTTGAATTTGATAAACTTGCACGCATGCCATATTTACACTGACCCCCATAGGAGCACTGACGCATCACAGGCCGTAGTTCACCTACTGGTACACTGAAACCTGATATTTGCTTGAATCTGAAAAATGTGCACATGTGCACTATGTTTATACTGTACTTACTCAAAACACGCTGACGCATCACACGTTGTAGTTTACTGTAAGCACACCGGTACCCGGTTTCTGTTTGAATCTGAAAGACTTGCACGCATGCTAGATTTGTACTGATTTTGATTGTTTCTTCAAAACTGCACAATTTATATTGCTTTGCAATTACTTGTTTGTAAACAGGGAGGTTCCCATACCGTCCGCGGGTATGGGAATACCGTCGCTCGGGAGTGGTATGCCGAGCTACCCGACGCGGTTCGTCAGATCGTCGATCAGGCCGGCTTTGGCGCCTTCTATAGGGGACTCTCCAGGCTCTCTGCTTGCAGACCTCTCCTTGCCGCCCTGGCAGAGAGGTGGTGGGACACCACTAATTCATTCCACCTGTCGGTGGCAGGGGATATGACGATGACCCCTTATGACTTCGCGATGCTCACCGGCATCGGGGTAGGGGGTGATCCGATCCCCTTTGACATCGACATGGATGAGTGGACCGCGGCTCAGGTCTACTTGCTTGGCGAGGCACCGCCTCTGGCGCGTCTTGGCTTTGTCAGGTATTCCTGGTTCGAGGTACAGTTCAGGGTCCAGCCCACCCTTGGTGACGAGGCTCCGATGACTCAGGAGGCCGTGGAGAGATACGCACGCGGCTTCCTCATGTTCCTGTTCGGGACGACCCTCTTCGCCGACCGGGCGAACACAGTGCCCCTCTGCCTTCTCGGCCAAGGTGGGCGTCGAGATATCTTGCGCTGACGGGGTGGCGGCTCGCCCTTTTACGGCTACATGAGCTCGGTCTCCGTGGCGTGAGCGGTTGCTCGAGACTCTTGGCGAGCTTGGGAGGTATGTCTTCTTCTCTGCTTTACATTTCTGCTTTACATACTTTCGTAATACATCTATACCTTTGCTACTGCTTGTATCTGTAGGCACACACATACTCTTTGTACTACACGTTCTGCTGTACACTCTGCAAAATACACTACATAACTCACGGCTCTGTTATTTCTACTTCATTCTCAGATTATTATTTCGATGGTCATCTTGACATCATTTTGCGATTGGGTCTATGCCTACTTTCCCAGGCTAGAGCCAGTGCCGGAGACGGAGACTCCCCTAGTCATCCCGTTCTCCCGCTGCTACGACGGTCGATGCACCTGGAGGCCCCGGGACACATTCAGCTTCTTCTGCCGATTCTTCGATACCACCACCTCCGCCGAGGTATGTTTCACTTACAGTTCATTTAAGCTTTGCTTTTCCACTGCATGTTCGCAATATCAGTAGGTAACAAACTGCATTTCATTTTCAGATCACCTGGCAGCCGTGGGCTCCACTGCCAGCGGCGATGCAAGATCGGTTTGCCGGTGCCATTGAGACCTCTCGGTACCGGATTCTTCTGGAGGGCCCGATGCCGGGCTTGGTACTGGGTGGCGTTTTCTCGCCAGACCTCGGGTTCTGAGGCAGATAGTCCCGGTTCACCCTCCGGAGCACATGAGGGATACCGAGAGGTTCTCTCTTCAGCAGATGGAGGACTACACCCTCGGCTGGGACGAGGAGGGCTACAGGGGCGAGGGCGATTACTCCGAGTACGTTCGGACCTTCATCATCTGACCTCTGGCTCCGGCCGAGGAGAGACCTTGGCCAAGGCTCGGGCGAGGCGGAGTAGGAGCATCGAGGAGAGCCCGAGTCTGAGGCGGAGTCAGAGGGACGAGGACGGTTGGCTGCTCTGCCCACTATCTTGTGTCTGAGGCGGTGGGGAGACCTACCAGATCCCCTTCACTCCTCCCCCGGCTGGTCACGAGTTAGCCGGTATTCCCGACTTACCCCCGGTACGTATCACTTCATTTTGCATCTTGCATTGTCATTCCATTTCAGTTTATTTGATATTCCGCAGAATACTGATGCATCTGATATTTTTGCAGGCTTCCTCCGAGTACACGCGGCAGTCTGTGGAGTTGTGTGCCTCCTTGATGGGGATGCTGCAGCGGACCCTCGACGTCTTGGCCGCCTACAGTCTTCCGGTATGTTCTTCTGACCACAGTCCCAAACCATACTCTGTTCCATACAATCTGATGCACTGCACAAAAATCTGATAAACTGCTCACGGCATTCACACATCAGATTCGCATGCTGCATTACGCACTAATTCTTGATTCACGGTATTCTGCGTACTCATTCATCGCATTGCATTTGCTCACAGCATTCACATACTGTACTCATACACTGCATTCTACACAGATTCACTGCTCACAGCTTTCTGATGCATTTGCCTTTTGTATTTTTCAGCCTCCCTTCCCGATTCCGCCAGTGGGTGGCGTCGCTCCGGCTGGGCCTCCCCTTTCTACTCGGGATGGCAGGATATTCCCCCGTACCAGAGGGAGACACGCTCATGTCGGGAGCAGCTCGCGAGCACCAGTTCCAGGTGATGGCGAGTCAGAGGTGGAGGCGGAGTCATCCGAGGAGGAGGCTGGGGATGGCTCGGGCTCGGGCTCAGACAGCGATGCTTCCGATGATGCTCCTGGGCTCCTGCCTAGGAAGAGGGCCAGGACAGATCCTCAGGCGTGAGGCTGCTGCTGATGATGATTTTTGCTGCTTTTCTTCTATTTATTTTCTTGTACTTTTCTCTTTTAGTAGATAGAGTACTTTGTACTGCCACAGGCAAATTTTTGTTCCCCAAAACTTTGTACTTGAAAAGACGATGATATGAAACAAACTTTTATCTGAAAAGTATTTTATTTACATACCTCGTACTTTGCACTGCATTGGATCATATTACACCTCAATGTAAATGAAATTGATTTATTGTCTGAAAATGGAGCATTTGCACTGTAATAATCGGATAACCAACCAACTAACAGCAACTAACCCAGACGAATCACTGCTCAAACTGAACAAATAGCCCACATTCTGCTGGGGATTAATCTGCACACAGCTCATAGCACAATATTCGGTCCATTCTGCACACGGCAAACTCTGAACAAACAACCCAATTCGGCAAGACGGACCACGAAACTGAGACAGTTGAAGTTGAAACACATTCGAATGTCCCAAAACTTCCTTTTCTTCTCCTGCCTCGCATAGATGTAGAGAATGGCACAGCATTCTGAGCACAGACAATTGTCTTTAGAAAAGGGTTTCACAACCGGGGTATCGAGCCTACAACTGAACACAGCGGGAAGGACTCAAGTAAGGAAAATAAAAGGCGCACGACCTAAACACAACGAGACACACTCGGAAAAGACTCAAAACTAAGTTGAGACCGACAAATCAAAAGACACGACACACGGACATGTTTTTAGGAAACCAAAAGACCTCAGATCTCGAGGAGCCAGTTTTTCCGGGTATATTTCCCACCCTTTCTGATTTGCATGATTCTCCAGTCACTCGGCCCTCAGGCTCGGTTTTTCTCACAAAACCCTTTTGCTCACTTTTTCTCTCGACTTACACCTCTCTATTCTTTATTCTCTCATTTTTCATCCCTCCCCAGGGTGATTGATAGATGAATAGGAAGCGGCGGATTCACGCCGAATACAGCTAGCTCACGGCTATTTCTTCTGGTGGACAGGGTGCCTTTCCGGCAAACGCGTCGACGATAAGGGGGGGAGACAGAACACCTGGCTCAACTGTGCCCCTAGTCCATTATTTTGACCATTTTTTTTTGTTTTCTTTCTAAAACAGTTTTGATCAAAATGAACGCCAAATTAGCATGCTTGTTCGATTTTTGATTTGAAAATCATGCAAGTCAAGCTGTAAGCACTGAAAGTTTTCCTTTTTGGGTCCAAACATGGTCCAATTTTGGAAAATGAAATAGTTTCGAGAAAACAGTCAACCTCAGTAAAAAAATTTCAAAAACTATTTTTGCAAACGGTGAATGCTCGACAGGCACGGAACCTACCCTTGAGATACGCAACCTCGGATCGGAGGCAATTTTGGGAAAAATTGCCCCTTGTTTGAAGGGAGCATGGCAACGGAAAGTTGCCCCTGGTTTGGATGGCAACTTACGGTGACACATGGCAACGGAAAGTTGCCCCTTGTTTGGGATAATGCCGCGGCATGCTCATTGACGATTGATTGCGTCCGGGCTCTCTGGCATGGAGAGGACGGAGACGGCCACAAACAATATATGGACACAGTCACCTTGAAAGCGTTGGTGCCTGGACTTCAAGAGGGAGTTGCTCACGTAGCTCCAGTCGTTGCAACCGAGACATCGGATTCGGAGGAGGCACAGGTTATCAAAACCATTTCATGGACTGAGACGCTATGAAAGCGATGGGGGCTGGACTTCAAGATGAAGTTGCCTACATATCCCAAACATGGGAATCAAGCCTTACGTAGTTCCGGTTAAGGTACACTCGGGTATTTTAACCTTCACTATTTCTAGGCTCTTACTTTTGCCAAGGCGCCCAATGCGGGTTTTCGACCTTACGAGCTTCTTTTCTTTCTTTATTTTCTCTTTTTTTTCTGCATTTTTTCCTTTTCTTTTTCTCTTTCTTTTTTCTTTTCTTTTGCATTTTGATATTTTTTGACTGATTTTCTTTTTATATTTCTTTTGTATTTTTCTTTTGCTCTAACTTTTGCCTGGGTCGCTCTTCCGGGTTTTCGGCCCAGTGAGCCTCTCAAAGGGTAAAAGTGTAGCAAATCCATGCCAAATGGTTTTTGAAATCAAAGCCTCCCCGTTTCCGGGAGAATGACTGTTGCAGTACTTTGCAGAAGGGTCCCTCACAGTTGCTTTGCAAGCTTCTTCTGGTGTGATCTAATCTTTTGCTCCGATTTCAGTGCCTCTTGATCGAGGGCTGCTTCGAATCTGGCCACACGGGCCTCGCATTGATAGCTGATTATTGAACTTTCTGGATGCTGGTCCAAGGTTTGAAAATGAGGGGTCGAGTCTCGAGGCTGAGAGCGATCCTAAGCTGCACGATCTTGAGAGCGATTCCACACAAGTTTTTGCAGGACTGCGCAAAACATTTTTTTTTTGTTGAAAGTTTTTAAGAAAGCGACGAATCGCTCGCGCTGAAGGTAGTGTGGAACCAGTCTGGATCAGGCCAGGGTCCTTCTCAGTACTCACGCTGACAAGCATGATTTCAATCATTAAGGGCTTAGCACACCTCTCTTTCTTTCAATTTGATCAAAGTTTTGCAAATCCCGAGGAATTCCTTCCTCTTCGTTTTCACCGCAGTGTTCAAAAGGGTTTGAAAAAACTTAGGTCAAAGCAATAATTATTAGGGCACACAAGAGCGGGTGGAATGCGCTGTTGCCGCATTCAAATTTTCTAGCATAGCTAGCCCAACACAAATAGTACGGAAATACGATAGCCGCAGCTATTTCATTCAGGTTCCCCGGATGCAACTGGCTCCACAACAGAGACAGACCTAGAAAGAAAGCAAAAAGAAGTAATTACAAAACAAAATGGTGCTCGAGGCAACAACCCCGGAGTCACCTGGTATTCTATACAAAAGAGGGACTGACTCGTTACAACAAGACAGACCCTTAAGCAAAAGGACTGACTCACGACAAGGAGACAGACTTAAAACAAAACAAGACACTGACTCGACACCCAAGCCAGGATTTACAAGATTAGTATTCGCAGATGCTCAAAAATGCGTGCCAGACGCCACATCAAAACTCGAGGCGCTGCCCGCAGGTGGTCGAATCTCAATTACATACTCGCAGTATCGGTGTCCTCAAAATCCAACAACTGAGTGGTGACGGACTTAGCTAAGGTGGGTGGGAGGATAACCTCGTTGTCAATCAGATCCTACACCTCATGGCGGAGGCGAAAGCAGTTATCGGTGGAGTGGGCAGTTTGCTGGTGGCACGCACAGTACTGAGTAGCATCGTGGCCTGTTGGGAGGTTCTTCGGTAGAGGTCGTGGCTCCAGAGGCGTAAGGTGCCCCTTCTTAGCCAGAATGATGAGTGCCCTGGACAGCGGCATGTAGAGAGCATGAAAGGCCCTGTGCCCCCGGGGCTGGTACTTGGAAGCCTGAGCGCTCCTGCTAGATGTGCTGGCGAACGGATCGGCTGGTGCAGGCTTGGATTTCTGATCCTTCCCAGGTACGGGGTTGGGAGTGAGAGAAACTGTTTCAACATAACGGGGCCTATCCCGATTTTCCGACTGGCTTGAACTACCCTCAGGTAGAGTGGGAAAAGCATCCTTCACAATTTTGGTTACCATCGCGGATACCTGTTGTTTGTTCATCCCCCCGGCCTTCAAAGCCTCGACTGCCCACAACAGTCATTCCACGGGGTCGGCATCTGCCTTTACTTTGTCTTTGCCTCTGGCCTCAGCCTGGTGAGAGGTTTGGGTTGGTGTTAAGGCATCACTATTGTCGGTGGAGGCCATCTCCGACTGATTAAGCTCGATCACAATCCGCCCCAATAGCGGGGGCTCTTGGGGTTCGAAATTTCCGGCATACGGTGCAACTTGGTGACATTAAAATGGCGAGATCGCCCGCAGATCTTTGGAGATCACCTATCATCCCTATTAACTCGAATGTAGTGGGCTCGCGAGCCTGATAGAACTGAGGGGCCCAGATTGGGTGGGTAGCGGGCGACCTAGGAGGATGCGGCATATCAACGCCGGCCTCACTCTGTAGGGTGATCCCTTGGTCTAGCGCGGCTGTCATAACCACTATCTCTTCTGAACTCTGCGTCATCCCTAGTCCTGCCTCAGCAAGGAGAAGCACTGACTATTCTGTATCAACTTTGTGAACTCTCTGAACTGAAAGGAAAAACGGACAGCATTTCAGCCCAAAACAGATCAAACACAGACGCAGTCAAACAACTGATCTTTACTCTTGATCTTGTTCCCAGAATCACTGTTCCCAGAGGCGATACCGCAGATATAACTGGTTCCACAACAACACTGATACTGGTGCCCCTCGGGCCGGATACTCAAACTTGTAAACTGATATGAACCTTCCTGCAGAGACACACTCCTAAAGCACATAGCAGATAAATGAGAACTAATACACCCCTATGTTGGGGTAGGGTTTCCCTGTCCTATTTTGTCAGGAGCTAGGGTTTCACTACGCACACAGCGGTTTCAAACAACCTATATTGGGTAAGCAACCTGTCCTAGTTTGGAATGGTCACTATGGATTCCGAAATGCACTAGGTCGAATGGTCGGAAAGGGTGCCCCGGTAGAACCGAGGTTTGTGTTCCCATGCTGTCAGAGCCCACAACCGGTCAGCCTTATGGTTATGCTTTGACAAGACAAGCCTCCGGCAAACCGTTCATGAATGGCAGATGGCAAACACTGTGTTCCTAGGCGCACCAATGCACATGCAATGCAAAGAAACACATAAATGTAGTCAAAACAGGATATCACGAGTTCGAGTCAAGCTCTCTAAAATCCCCAGCAGAGTCGCCAGAAACTGTAACAAGCCCGCGGGGGGACCTCGCTACAGTTCGGACTCTCCTCCGTTTGTTTTGTTGCGGTTCTTAATCTGAACCAATGAGTCCAACTCTGGCAAATCGTTTTGAGAAAACAATTTTTTGAAAAGTAGTGCCAAACATGGACTGCTTTGCCAGATACAAAGTCGCCACCTAAATATTTTTAAAATGGGGGAATTTAGGAAACCCTGACTCGGTGCCGAAGGCCACGTGTCTGTCATCACCAAAGTGACTTGGCTCGGGAGCTTGGGTACGATCGGGGAAGGTCAACTATGAGCACCCCCTTTCACCCGGTCTGAAGACCGACCTCTACTAACCATGATATCCGTTTTTGAAAACGTTATGTATTCTTATCCCAATTATTAGCCTAGAATTACTATGTTGTGCGCGCAGCAAACAAGTATAGACTAGATCGCCTAATTTGGAAACAACATTGCATATCCGTTTTGTCTCGAAAAACGTGTTAGTTTTTGCTACTCGCAAGTAGGCTAAAATACGGATTCAACGAGTCTTTCCAACTCAGACAATCCAACCTCCACCCACAGGCATTCAAACAGTTTATATCATGTAAGCATTTAGCCACATGGCAAGCATACTGTCATGTTAGCATTCACGCGCATGCGATATGCTAAAGCATAAAACTTACATCGTAATCCGTGCCAAAACAAGAAACTAGTTAGCAAACATGCATGACCTAGTTCATGTTAAGTGGCTAATGCAACACAGGCAAAGATGCAATTTAGAGTAGGCTCGGCTAACCCTAAAATGGCATGTGAAATGCATTCAAATAGCATGTATTCAATTTGGAATTTGAAAGTACAATGCAGTTTGTATGATGTACCGAACCCGGTGCATGTAAACAAATGCATGAATGCAGGCATGCATTGCATAAGGTATGCTAAAATAAGTATGCCCTAATCTACCATCGTAAGCAGGTAAATAAAAGGGAAGAAAGAAGTGGGGATTGGAAGACATACACCAACTCACACACACTTATTACAATTTATGCCCTCACTCAGAGGGACCGAAAGAATATACAATTTAATTAACTACGCCAGCTAATTAATTATTACAAATTAACTAAATTAAGCAAATAAACTAATTAATCTAATTAAACGGTAAACCGCCTCGGGATGAGGGCCAAATGCAGCGCGCGCTCGGGACTGGCTCGGAACCGCACTGCCATGCATGGATTGCCTCTGTTTCCTCTGCTCTCCTCCTCAGAAAATTGCCAAAGTCCCAGGAGTACCTCTCAGGGCATTGGGGATCACCACCGGCTGGGGTAGAACACCACCGGCTGAAGGAGGAGGCCACCGGCACTAGATTCATCCATCGGCAGTTTGTTTACTGCCGGTCGGCACTGAATGCCTGCAAAACCTGCAACTCACAGCAGCAGAGGACAACAACATGCATGGCAATGTGATTCAAGGTATTTATGCACTACACACACCCCTTATCATGTTTGTGACTCAAGGAGGGCATGTGCCTCGATTCCCGGACCACCAATCGCGCATTTCCATGCATGATGGCCCTAAGAACCAAGAATGCAACTTTGATTTCAAATGCATGCAATGCAAACAAGCAAACAAGGGTGCTAAACCTCCATCATACTTCACTTCAAGAGGCCAAACATGCACAATGCAAATGCAACCCTAAGCATGTCAACTAAGCATGCAACATGGACTATGCAACATACTTATGCAAAGGGTTCAAGCAAGCATTCAAGACAAGCATGCAAACCAATTAAATGGTGGTCTTATACATGACTTAGGCAACTCAAATAGGCCTAAAATCAGTGGCCAAAAATGCTAAGTCAAGAGGGCCAAACACACATGCACACATGCACCAGTTAAGGCACCAACACTTAAGCACAATTAAGCAACTCTTAAACACATCTAAGAGGCACAAATATGGACCATTAGCATGCATAGAAAACTCTGAAATTCATGCAAAACATGATGCCAAACCAACTAACAAAGCAAGCCAAACAAGGCATACAAATGGTCCAAGCATTAAGGCAAGCCAATGAGGCTTTGAACCACGCCTATTACAACCACACATGGCAATACTTAAGCAACTAAAATCAGAGTTTTAACACATAAAACTAAGTCTAAAGGACCACCTAGATGGCATCTAAATGACATGAAACCAAAGGCATGCATTAAAGCCAAAACATGAAGCCTTCAACACATGCTTTTAAAGCATTAAAGAGGCCACTAAGGCAAGCATACAAGCACACCAAAGGGACTGAAATAGCATGCTAGATGGTTCTAAACCACCAAGATGATGCAAGCAACACATGCTATATACTTATGCACTTAAGGCCAACAAGCCAAATACAAAGGAATCATATTAAGCATGCTAGGGTCGACTCAAACAACATGGGACAGACCTTAAACATGGAAATATGAGCACAAAATCTTCACAAATGCAAGCCTAATACATGCTAGAGACTAAGGCATACAACCTAGGCATGTTAGAGGATCAAAAGGCATTACAAGGCAACTATGCTAAGCATGCATAAGGGACCTAAACCAACTTAAAACCAAGTTAAATCATGGCATAATAAGCATGAAATGTAGCCAAGACATGCTCAAAACACAACCAAACATGGTGCTCCTTTGGAGGCCAAAACTTGCCCTTTTCAAGGACATCAAGGGGAGGGGGTGGCCCTCCCCTTTTGGAGACTTTATGGCACCATCTCCACCACTGAAGGAGCTCTCACAAAATGGCCTAAAATGGGGCCTTTTCAAGGCCAAAAGGGGGTCAAACTTCCCCAAAGTATAAAACACTCTTGATAAACAATAAAGAGGGTTAAAAATCAGAACTTTTATGTGTTGAAGACCAAGCACAAAAACAGTTCTAAACTAGGTAAAAACAAGGTGCAAAAATGGGGTAAAAAGAGGATTAGTGTCTTACCCTTGTAGCCTTCTTCAACAATGGTGATCTTGTGGCTTCCTTGAGCTCCAAACTAGCTCCAAAGTTCCAAAACAAGTCCTTAGAACCTCTGTGGCCAAAGGAAGGTGAAGCACTAGGTGCTTGTGGGCAAAAGTAAGACAATATGCACACACTAGGCTTAAGGGAGAGAGAGAGATATAGGATAGATACACAAATTCTAACCTAGAACCAGAGCTTCTTCTCCCTAAGAATGTCAAAATTCTCTAACTTGTCCAACCCCTTAGCCAAGAGAAGAAGCCTCTCTTGTATAGGCAAACAAACTTACAAGTTAAGCAAGCCTAAAGGCTCATCCCTCCATACACGTGTATGGAGGGGAGCAAAAAGTGATACAGCTGTAATAAAATATCTAATAAAGCAGTTGCACAGTGTCCGGCCGGCAAAGAGTGTCATTTTGACAAAACTTAGTGCCGGTCGGCACAAATGAGTGCCGGTCGGCACAATAAAGTGCCGATAGCAACAACAGCCAGCCGGTGGCCTCTAGCCACAGCCGGTGGTGTGTGGGGATGTCTCACAAGGCATTCCTTGCCCTTCCAAGGCAAAACACAAGTGTTTGGTGCAAAACCAAACACAAAAAGGTCGAGTTCGGAGATCCTGAGGCAAGGCGCGCGAGCCGAGAACTCCAGGAACTCCAAACGAACACAAACATGGATAATCACCGAGTGTTCCAACGGTGACGTCTAAGTCTTGAGGACGGTCAAAAATGGGGTGTCTACACCTGCCTATTGCATCCCATAACTCAGAAATAAGAAATTAAAGGACGATAACAACAATTATACAATGACAGGATCTACGGAACTTAAGTCCGAATACAACAATCTAAAGGAAAAAGACCGGGGTCGCTATAACCTCCCCCCCTTAAAAGAATTTCCTCCCCGAAATTAAGCATAAGTTTTTGAAAATAGGTTTTTCTCAAATTCCAAAAACATAATATTACAATAATGAACAACTTGACCCAAAACTGGCCATTTCATCTCTTATCAAGAGGCATCTCACAATATGTATATAAAATAACATATATTACAACTTGTATCAATACTATGCACCTTTCTTTTCAATTTCAACAGTTTTCAATATACATGATTCCCATTTCCATATCACATTCGATTCTATGATATATAAAACACATTCAATTTGTAAATGTGACATTCCACTTCCATTACGAAGCAAGTTTCAAACAACTATCATTAAACCAAAACATTCTCAATGTTTTACAACTTAAGACATATATATAAAATTCTTAAGTCCAACAATATTACAAAATATTACATATCAATAAACATGTTCGGATAATTCTCGCAGACTTCCAACTCACGTTCCCAAGTGGCTTCCTCCACCCCGTGATGTTTCCACAAAACTTTTACCAAAGGGATGGTCTTGCCTCGCAAAACTTGATCCCGCCTATCCAAGACTCGAATCGGTCTCTCCTCATACGAGACATCTTCATCAACCACTAAATCGGTCCAATCCAACACATGTGATGGATCCGGCTCATACTTCCGAAGCATACTCACATGAAACACGTCATGTACTCCGGACAACTGCGGTGGCAAAGCTAAACGATAAGCAGCCTCACCAATCCTCTCGAGGATCTCAAAGGGACCAATGAATCGAGGGGACAACTTCCCGCTCTTCCCAAACCTCATCAAACCCCGTCTAGGTGATATCTTCAGAAAGACATGATCACCCACCTCAAACTCCAAAGGTCTCCTCCTACGGTTGGCATAAGATTTCTGACGACTCTGGGCTGTAACAAGCCTCTTACGGATAAGCTCAACTTTCTCCGTCGTTTCCCTCACCAACTCCGGACCCAACAGAGGTGCATCACCCACCTCGGCCCAACAAACAGGAGATCTACATGATCGGCCATACAAGGCCTGAAACGGTGCCATACCGATACTAGATTGGAAACTGTTGTTGTAGGCAAACTCTACCAATGGCAAGTGCCTCTCCCACGACCCGCTAAAGTCAAGAACACAACCCCGAAGCATATCCTCAAGGATCTAAATAGTACGCTCGGACTGCCCGTTAGTCTGAGGGTGATAAGCCGTACTGAAGGTCAACTTAGTGCCTAAAGCACTCTGCAAACTCTGCCACAACCTGGTAGTGAAACGAGGATCTCTATCTGAGACGATCGTCACTGGGACCCCGTGTAACCTCACTATGTCCCGAATATACAAGTCGGTAAGATGATCTACTGAATCTCTAACGCGCATAGGGATGAAGTACGCCGACTTAGTCAATCGGTCTACAACCACCCAAATAGCATCACTACCCCACTGAGTCCTCGGAAGACCCACAACGAGGTCCATAGTGACATGCTCCCACTTCCACTCGGCAATAGGCAAGGGTTGCAACAAACCCGCTGGCCTCTGATGTTCGGCCTTCACTTGCTGACAAGTAAGGCACTTAGACACGAAAGCTGCCACATCTCTCTTCATACCCCGCCACTAGAACTGGCGACCCAAATCCCGATACATCTTAGTGCCTCCCGGATGCACCGCAAGGCGCGAATGATGAAATCCTCGGAGTACCTCCTCTCGGCAAGACTCCGGCACAAACAGACGGTCTCGGTATCTCACACTCCGGTCGGAATACACCGTCAAACCCTTCTCAACCTTCCCACTGGAGATCTTCTCCCGAAGGGACTCCACCTCAAGGTCACCCCTCTGAGCCTCTAACACTCGAGTCACAAGTGTAGGCTGCGCAACAACAGAAAACAAGGCCGCAGCCTCAACGGATTCGCCCAGAAGCAAATCAAACTCCCCAAGTGCACCCAACATCTCCCACTCTCGGATGGCTATACTAGCTATGTCACCAACAGGTTTCCTGCTAAGGGCATCGGCCACCACATTGGCCTTTCCTGGATGGTAATGCAACTCGAAGTCATAATCCTCAATGAACTCCATCCACCTCCTCTGCCTCAAGTTCAAGTCTTTCTGTGTAACAGATATTTCAGACTCTTATGATCCGAGAATACCTCAAACTTCTCACCGTAAAGATAATGCCTCCAAATCTTCAAGGCAAATATCACAGCTGCTAACTCTAGATCATGCGTAGGGTAATTCTGCTCGTGAATTTTCAACTGACGTGAGCCATAGGCCACCACTTTCCCTTCCTGCATCAACATACAACCCAGACCCTCTCGTAAGGCGTCACAATAGACTGCATAACCCAACCCTCTCTCTGGAATAATCAAAACTGGAGCGGTGGTCAGTGTAACTTTCAATTCCTGAAACGACTTTTCACAAGTCTCACTCCATACAAATTTGACTCCCTTCCGAGTCAATCTAGTCAAAGGCGAAGCTAACCTGGAGAAATCTTTCACAAACCGGCAATAATACCCAGCTAACCCCAGAAAAACTACGGATCTCAAACACACTCTTAGGCTGTGCCCAATCCTGCACTGCCTCAGTCTTAGATATATCAATAGACACCCCTTTCCCAGAAACCACATGGCCCAAGAACTTCACCTCTTCTAGCCAGAACTCACACTTCCCAAACTTAGCATAAAGCTTATGGGCTCTAAATAACTCAAGCACCACTCTCAAGTGTTCCTTGTGCTCCTCCTCTGAAGGTGAATAAATCAGAATGTCGTCCACAAAGACGACTACAAAACGATCTAAGAATTCCCGGAAGATCTGGTTCATCAAATCCATAAACACTGCCGGTGCATTGGTGAGCCCAAACGGCATCACCAGAAACTCATAGTGGCCATACCGCGTACGGAATGCCATCTTCGGAATATCCTCCTCCCTGACTCTCAACTGATGATAACCCGATCTCAAGTCTAGCTTAGAGAAACAACGGGAACCCTTCAACTGATCGAACAGATCATCTATACGAGGCATAGGGTACTTATTCTTAACCGTAGCCCGATTCAATTTCCGGTAATCTATACAAAGTCTCAAAGCACCACCTTTTTTTTTAACATAAAGGGCCGGTGCACCCCACGGCGAAACACTAGGACGGATATAGCCCTTAGCTAGCAATTCCTGGAGCTGAATCTTCAACTCAACTAACTCGGCTGGGGCAAAACGATAAGGTGCCATAGAAATCGGTGCCGTGCCGGGCACTAGGTCAATAGAGAACTCAATCTCTCGATGCGGTGGCAAACCAACCAGATCCTCGGGAAAGACGTCCGAGTACTCACAAACCACCCTTGGCAACACAATCTGGGTCTCATCACACTCACTATTCATAAGGCTAGCAAGTAGACCACTAAGCTCACTCCGCCCTCGCGGATCATACCCTGGTGGAAAAACACTACCAACCCGGTCCCCCAGAAAATGAAAACACTCCCCGCTCACGGTACAACAAGTGACCCTCTGGCGGTAGCAATCAATAACTGCCCGGTATGACGATAACCAGTCCATACCCAAAATAACATCGAAGCCCTTCATAGGCATAACTACAAAGGAAAATGGGATTCTATGATAATCAACCTCTATATTACAACCCTTAACACCTTGTTTCAAAATCAATTCACCCCCAAGAGGTGATACTACACAAATAGGAGACGCTAACTGTGCTAACTCCAACTCCAAAATAGATGCAAATGTAGCAGACACAAAGGAATGAGATGCACCCGTATCAATCAAAACATTAGCAACCGTGTTGCAAAACAAGAAGGTATCTCTCACAACAGATGGAGCCAGTACATGATCCTGCGTGGTAACAGCATACACGCGCCCAGACGACCTCTGATCAACCTGCTCACCCCGAGGAACAAAAGACTGCTGCACAGACTGGGACGATAAAGCCCCATGATTGGCCCTCAAGGCCTGACCCGACTGTGCTGGCTGCTGACCCTGAGTCTCCTCAAACCAGATGCACCAGATGTGCCACTCAACTGCGGGCAATACCTCTTCATGTGCCCTGCCTGACCGCACTGAAAACAAGTGAGCGGCTGGCCTCTACCCTGACTCTGGCTCTGAGATCGAGCCGAAGAAGATGTTGCTCTCTGAACTCCTCCCCTCTGAGGACAAACTGGAGACTTGTGGCCCAGCTGACCACACTTGAAGCAAGTGATGTCTCCCTGACTGCCTTTCCCCGAACTAGCATTCGGCACATGAAAAGTCGATCTAGAAAAGCTACTCTAAGACTGCTGAGGGTTAAAACCCTTCTGCCTCTTACCATCACTCTGGCCATCTTGACTCCTCTTGGAGCCCTTCTGCCCGTCCTCCTCCTCCTGCATCATGATCTCAGTATGGGCTGTAGCATCAACTAGACGCCCATAATCCCGAATCATAGACCCTACAACTCTCAACTTGAGGCCACGCCTCAACTTCTTCTCAAACTCAATACAACGGCGTTCCTCAGATGCCACCAACTCAGGTGCAAACCTGGACAAACTAGTGAATGCAGCCTCAAACTCGGCCATTTGAAGAACTCATCGCTTAAGCCGAGGCGGTCTCTCAGCTTCTCCCTGACAGCCGGAGATAAGAACCTCTCCTGGAAAGCATTAACAAAAGCGTCCCATGCACTTCTTGTGCGACCCTTAGAGAACTTCCACCAGTGACCCACATCCCCCTTCAACTGGAAAGATGCCAAGGTCACCTTCAACCCCTCGTCTTTGATGCTAAGCATCTCAAACGTCTTCGTTATCTGTTCGAGCCATTCATCTGCCTTAAGCGGCTCTTTAGGATCCCCTAAAAATTCGTCCGGATTTGACTAGAAGAACTCCCTCTTCAGAAAAGAAGGTCCTGCATCTGCAGCAACAACCTGGGCTAGATTCGTAGCCCTCAGAATGGCAACTGACTCCCGGAATGCCCCTGCTATCTCACGGGCCAAAGCACCTATAGCCTGCTGGCCTACTAGCTCGGCCACATTGGCCTGGCCAACTCCCTCCTGCACTGGTGGAATCTGCACTGCGGGAACCTCCTGTACCACTGGAATCTCCTCCGGCACAGGCACTTCCTGCCTACCCGGCCTACCATGCCTACCGCGTCCTCGTCCTTGTCCTGACATCCTAATACAGGAAAACAAAGACGTTAGCACATTAACAAATGTGCCGAAACTAAACACTCGCGTCCTATTGCATTGGGCAAGAATAATTCATTCCACGTAAGCACATAATCACATAAGCACCTACGAATTTCATTCCCGGATAATGATGGTCCCAATGCGTTACTATAGTTCCGGTTGGAAGCAGTAGTGATCAAGTGCCTTTCCAACAAGACTACTAGAAACTCAAGGGTCCAATCAATATCCTAGAAACTACGTTCCATACCCACATAATCACATAAACATGTTATCACATAAGCATATAACATTACACTAAGTCTCTATCAAACGAGACGAACCCAATGTGATACTAATCACTTCCCACGTACCCAAAGTATTCAAACCCGGTATGCTCTGATACCAAGTTGTAACGCCCTTAAACAAAAACCCATAACATATAACCTTAACATGCGTTAATTAAAACAAAACAAATCATTAAATTATTCATCAGAGTACTTTTATTAAAAGACATCAAAAGTAAATGCCCTGAAGGCTTACATCTTTCCAAGCCAACACTTGGACACCAAAGATTGAGTACTAACTCAATTACAACTTAAGCCCTTGGCTTGAATGTTTACATGTAATCTCAAATAAAAACAAATAAAATAAAACAAGTCTTCGAGTCCAAATCCTCACAAGCTAAGTCCTTGGAGGTAGTGAATCACCTGGACCTGAAAATGATGATCCCATATAGGGTGAGCCATAGCCCAGTAGAAATATACTAAACCAAATATAAGCATTGAATAAAGCAATAGCATTCAATAGTTGGATAACACAAATTATCAGTTTCTCTTTCCATTAGTTATTCAACTTTTTCCTTTTTACCGATATGGCTCAGAACCTGGCCAATCTATAACCGTGAATTTGTATATCACAGTACATTACTTCCAATCTCAACATAATAAATGAGACTTAGGCTCATATCAAAACACTTCATACTTCCAGTTTGATACACATTTTAGTGTTGTATCAATAAACACTTCAATATAAATAAGCACACATAAAAGTGATGCTAATGGAGTCCATCCCCTATCTCCTCCCAAACAAAATCCGGTTTAGAGGTCTATCCCCTATCTTCTCCTAAACCGTGGAGTGCATCCCCTATCTCCTCCCACACAAAACAATGTATGTAAACACATAACATAAACAACACACAATCAATACACATAATGTCTGTATTAATTCAACAGTCAAAATTAATGACTTAACCAATGATTAGTTTCAGTTATCCCTAATCCACATGCAATGTCTACAACAATCACGACTATCCTCCACCGATAGCCCAAAACAGTTATTTCTAAACTAGAAATAAATAATTCAACAATTAAATAGACGAGTGATTTAAATTAACCAACTACCCCATTTAATCAATAAATTCCTCAATCTCATGAATTTAACTAATTTCCCCAATGTTCCTTAAATTAAATATACAATTCAATTTATTTAAACAACTATGGTTTTTCCCAAAATTACCAAAATACCCCCAACATATTAAAATGCCAGAACTTAGAACAAAACGTATACATTGGAGTAGGAAATCCCTACCTCGAAGAAATCAACAAAAATGGAGAAGATGGAGATGACGACCCAAAACCCAAAGTGCTCCAAATCCAAGATCGTTCAGATTAAACTGAAGCCCTCAACCCACACTATCTTTTTAATAAAGGATCTAAGGTAGAAACCCACCCTAAATAGATCAAACCTAAGAGAAAAGGTGAATAGGGAGAGAGAGAAGTCGGACTTTAGGGTTTAGAACAAAAGAAGATAGAAAAAAAACTGATCAAATCCCGCTGCTGCCTATTTAAACTGGACAGGCTCGCTCGAGTGAAGACTTGGTCGCTTGAGCGACCAGACACAAGAAACCTCGCTCGAGCGAAGAAAAGCTCGCTCGAGCCAAAAACGCGATGCTACAGGTCTGTAACCCAGAAGCTCGCTCGAGCGAAGAACTCGAAAACATACACCTCGCTCGCTCGAGCGAAGGAATCTCGCTCAAGCCAAGAAACACAACTCTCAGGTCCTAAGCCCAGACGCAGACTCTTGCTCGAGCGACCAAACCCTGGCTCGAGCGAAGGACAAAAACAAAAGCTCGCTCGAGCGACCAACTCCTCACTCGAGCGAAGGTCCAAAATTCTGGACATCAACACTTTGTTTCTAACCCAACCAACCTATAACAAACCTGCCCATTGCATCCCATAACTCAGAAATAAGAAATTAAAGGACGATAACAACAATTATACAATGACAGGATCTACGGAACTTAAGTCCGGATACAACAATCTAAAGGAAAAAGACCGGGGTTGTTATACCAAGTATAGATTAGGCTATTCAAGTGTGGTAGCTAGCTAGAGATGAATTGGATTTTGTTGCTTTGTTTATGAGATAAGAATTGTGAAGCGTTACACTTGAATTTGAGTTTTATTTTGATACTTGGGATTGTGGGGTTTTAGTTTACCAATCCCATTCCCTTTCTCCCTCCCAAAATAACAATAGTAATAATAATAATAATAATAATAATAATAATAATAATAATAATAATAATAATAATAATAATAATAATAATAATGATGATTTTTTTGGGGGAGAAATATAATTGAAAAAAAAAATTCAGATTCATAGTTAAAGTTTATAAACTTTAATTATTAAAGTCATATGAGTATTTAATTATTTGAAAAAAATTACACTTGATTTATAATTGGTTATTTTTTCATTGAAGCACGAAATCATAGCATAGATGGGTGCTCTTATCACTTGATATAAAGAGCCTGCTTGGTGCAATTTATCAAACAAGGTAAATTTGCATTTAGTGTAGATGCCAAGTATGGATTAGGTTGTTCATGTAGAGCGTTACACGAAGTCATAGTATATATATACATATCCCGAGCCCTATAAGTATTGTGCTAACGTCGGCAAGTTTCTAGGCCTATGCCTATTTCCTACATGGATAAACGAGCCAAACAACTAATTTCATAGGTTTGTTGTTTTGGATTCAATCCAAGAAAGGACTTTTGTAATAGAGGTATCATGCACAGTCGATGTGGATTCCCACATCCTGCCTTGGCGCAAGCATGAGCCTAGCTTTGATATCATACATGTGGCCTGGCCCCTATTTAGAAGTATTGTTTGATATGGCCCAATCCCCTTTGAGCTTTGACCCAAAAGGTGCTTTCACATTGGAGGTGTCCGACTATGTCTCATAAATTCATCTTGGACATCACCTGTAAGTTGTAACTGTTGGGACTGTGAGACACCAGAAATCAATCACACACAATAACACAAGAATATTTACGTGGTTCGGCAATTGCCTATGTCCACAGAGAGCTATCCATTATAGAATTTTTCCAGAGGGAGTTTACACTCTCACACCTCACTTACACACTATAGCACTCTCACTTCTCACAATCTCTCAGATTACACGCACTGTAATCACTTGTCTTCTTTTCTTTTCTATATCCAACCCCTCCTCCTCACCTCAATTTATACACAATTGAGGGAGGAGCTCATTGGTTGCCACCAACCCCTTCCATTAGCAAATGAGGTGGGTGAAGTGGAAGAGTGGGAGAGCCACTATCCATAGTGGTTGCTCCATTTGAATGGGCAATGGAACACTAACAATTCTCCCCCTCCACGCCCATATGGAGCTGACTTCTCATTTGAAGTCCATCCCGGCAATGTCTCTGCAGATTTTGAGTTTGTTTCTCGAGACCACCTTTGTCAGTATGTCAGCTGGATTCTTATCTGTATGGATCTTGATCAGTTCCAATAATTGCCTTTCCATCACTTCACGTATCCAATGATACTGAATATCAATGTGCTTTGTGCGAGAATGGTACATCGAATTCTTGCTCAGGTCTATGGCACTCTGACTATCACAATGTACCGTGAACTTTTCTTACTTTAATCCCAACTCTTGGAGAAACCGCTATAATCACAACATCTCTTTCCCAGCTTCCGCTGCGGCAATATATTCTGCCTCGGTTGTGGATAAAGCAACACACTTCTACAACTTGGACTGCCAAGACACAGCTCCCCCTGCAAAAGTGAACAAAAATCCTGATGTAGATTTTCTACCATCAAGATCTCCCGCCATATCAGAATCCGTATAGCCTTCCAAGACTGGTTTAGCATTTCTAAAGCACAAACACATTTTTGTCGTACCGTTGAGGTACCTCAGAATCCACTTGACTGCTTCCCAATGCTCTTTTCCTGGATTGGAAAGGAATCTGCTTACTACTCCAACAGCATGAGCGATATCTGGTCGGGTAGACACCATTGCATACATCAAACTCCCTACGGCGGATGAGTAGGGAATAGCCTCCATCTCTTCTCTTTCTTTAGTAGAGGAGGGACAAGAACTCTTGTTGAGCTTGAAATGATTAGCCAGCGGAGTATTAACTGGCTTGGAATCTTTCATGTTGAACCCATAATCACCCGTTCAACGTACTTCTCCTGTGACAGCCATAATTTCTTGGCTTTCCTGTCACGCACAATTTGCATGCCCAACATTTGTTGTGCAGGGCCTAGGTCCTTCATGTCAAAGGACTGTGATAACTCCTTCTTCAGTGATCTGAATACTGTGGCATCCTGTCCAACAATCAGCATGTCATCAACATAGAGCAAGAGTATGATGAAGTTTCCATCGGGAAATTTCCTGACATAGACACACTGGTCTGCAACAGTTCTCTTGTACTCATGACTCACCATGAATGAGTCAAACTTCTCATACCACTGTCTAGGCGCTTGTTTGAGGCCGTAAAGACTCTTCTTCAATCTGCAGACTAAGTTTTCTTTCCCTTTTACTTCAAAACCTTCTGGCTGCTCCATGTAAATTTCTTCCTTCAGATCACCATGGAGAAATGCCGTCTTTACATCCATCTGTTCAAGTTCCAAATTCAAACTGGCCGCGAGTCCCAAAACTACTCGAATGGATGTCATTTTCACAACTGGCGAGAAGATTTCATCAAAATCAATACCTTTCTTCTGCCTGAAACCTTTGACAACCAATCGAGCCTTATACTTGACTAGCTTTCCGCTGCCATCTTTCTTCAACTTGAACACCCATTTGTTCTGCAATGGTTTTTGATCCTGGGGAAGTTTTACCAAATCATAAGTCTGATTCTTCTGCAAGGACTGCATCTCTTCTTGCATAGCTAGATGCCAACTACTCTTCTTCTTATGATTCTGAGCTTCTTGAAAACGTTCTGGCTCCCCCTCATCAATAAGCAAAATACAATCAGAAGTAGGGTATTTTGACGAAGGCTTAGACTCTCTTGTTGATCTTCGCAACTGTGGACCAACAATCTCTGGCGGAGGGGGTTGTGGCTCCCCCTGCTCAACACCCTGCAACTTCTGGATCTTCTGGATCTTCTTCTTTTGGAAATCTATCCTGCAACTCTACATCATTGGTTGCATGCTGCGGTAGCTCTTCTTCATTAGTGGCATGCTGTTATGGTGCAGGATTGGGAACAATTTCTAAAACATCATTAACTTTGGGTTTGGCTGGTTGCCCAAAGTCTTCTAAGGTCTGGCCTTCTTGAAATACCACATCTCGGCTTCGAATGGCCTTTTTGTTTTTCGGATCCCATAATCTGTATCCAAATTCTTCATCTCCATAGACAATAAAGATGCATGGAATAGC
Organism: Camellia lanceoleosa; assembly: GCA_025200525.1. NCBI lineage: Eukaryota > Viridiplantae > Streptophyta > Magnoliopsida > Ericales > Theaceae > Camellia > Camellia lanceoleosa. The sequence goes on along the minus strand of JANUSC010000083.1, from coordinate 679,164 downwards.
TTTATCATCCAGTTTCTGTCTGTGCTACTTGGATACATGTGCAAATGCTTTGCACCCAAACACTCTCAAGTGAGAGTAAGAAATCTCCCTTCCAGACCATACTTTCTCTGGAATTTCAGAATTCAGTGGAACTGATGGAGATCTGTTGATCAAATAGCATGCAACACGAACAGCTTCTCCCCAAAATGGCTTTGGCAGCTTTGGCAGCTTTGCCATTTTTAGCATACATCTAACCTTCTCCACAATGGTCCAGTTCATTCTTTCGGCTACACCATTGTGTTGTGGGGTTCCAGGAACAGTCTTCTTATGTCGGATGCCGCGAGTAGCACAGTAGGCTTCAAACTCCTTTGACGTGTACTCGCCTCCATTGTCTGTTCGGAGACACTCAGCTTCTTTCCGGTCTCCCTTTCCACCATAGCATGAAATGTTTGAAAATGCTGGAACACCTCAGCTTTGGTTCTTAGGACATAAACCCATACCTTCCGTGATGCGTCATCAATAAATGTCAGGAAGTATTTTCTGCCACCCAAAGATTCCACTTCTATGGGACCGCATACATCAGAGTATACTCTGCTCAACAACTCTGATTGTCTTCTGGATGATGAGTGGAAAGAAACTCTATATTGCTTCCCAAACAAGCAGCTGTCACAAGGGTTCAATTTCGCATCTTTGGCAAAGGGAATAAGTGACTTCTTTGCCAGAATTTGCAACCCTTTCTCACTCATGTGACCCAGCCTTTTATGCCACAAATTTGGTGATGCCTCATCTTCTGTTGCGTTGAGGCTATCTGGATGCACCTCTACATGAGTTTTGTAGAAAGTGCCACTTGTCTGTCCTTTGGCTACCACCGGAGATCCCTTTTTCAACTTCCGCATGCCTTTGCCGAAGTAGTTCTCATAGCCTTCTCGATCTAAGGCTATCCCTGAGAAAAGATTCAGGCGTAAATCGGGAACATGCTTGACATCTTTCAACACCATCGTGCACCCAACTTTGGTTTGGATGCGAACATCATCGATTCCCACAATCTTTGAAAAACTGGAGTTGCCCATCTTCACTGTACCAAAATCTCCAGCTTGGTACGTACTAAAGAACTCTTTCCGGGGTGTGGTGTGGTAGGAAGCTGCTGTATCTACCACCCACTCAGTGTCGTTGTCTGACATATGGAGGCATTCTTCTTCTTTAACAAAGAATAATGCAACATCTTCTGAGACAGTAACTGTAGTGTTCTCATCTTCAGTCTTTGGTTGTCTATTACCTTGTTTTTGTTCTCCCTTCAAGGTATAACAGTATTTCTTTATGTGTCCTTCTTGGCCACAATGGTAACACTTGAACTTTGGCCGACTCGTACCTTCTTTGGATTTCCCTCTGTCTTGAAATCTTCGTCTGCTGCGTCCTCTGCTTTTGCTTCTTCCTCTATCTCTGCCTCTACCTTTATTTTCTGTGACGAGGGCATGGGATTGATCTCCACCCGAGTCTTTCTGCCTTGTCTCTTCATTGTACATGGCATCAGTGACCATGCTCATAGTCAGTTTTCCTTATGGTGCAGAGTTGCTGAAAGAAACCACTAACATCTCCCAGCTATCCGGTAAAGAACTGAGCAGTAGAACGGCTTGCATTTCATCGTCTAAGTGCATCTTGACGGTTGCAAGCTGATTCACCAGACTTCTGAATTCACTGGTGTGCTCGGCGACAGACATACCATTCTTCAATTTCAAATTGACAAGCCTTCTCATCACCAAGGCTTTGTTCCGAGCGATCTTTGACCGGTACATGTCGTCTAACATTGTCCATAGAGCATAGGCATCTGTCTCCTCGACAACATAATGGTACACACTGTGGTCTATTCATTGTCTGATACAACTGATAGTCTTGCGGTTCATCTTTATCCAGTCATCATCCTTCACTGCTTCTGGTTTAACCCCTTTTATAAAAATAGGGTCAAACAGGTCTTTATAATACAAGCTGTCTTTCATCCGTGACCTCCAAATTATATAATTGAAAGGAGTCAACTTGAACATAGATCCTGAAGGCGACGGTGATTCCCCTATCAACACTTGTCTATAAAGAAAATAATCTCTTTCTGAAAAACAGGCTTTACGGTTGAGTCCGGACTAGTCAAATTAGCCAGAAACACTTCGAATTGTCCAAATACAAACTGAAAATTTTTGAAATTGATTTGCAAAATTTGACTGTAGAGATGTGTTCAGAATGCTCCAAATAGTTGGAAAGTACTGTTGGATCATCAAAAATGGACTTAGAATGACTCAGATCGAGCCAAACAGTTTGGACGGTTCTGATCTGCAGGTGTACCTTAGCCGTGAAGCACAGGATCGCTCATTCGAAAAGTTGACTGGTCAACGACAGGCTGACGTGTCTGCCACGTGGCTGACATGTGTCACCGACGTGTCAATGACGTGGCGCTAATGTGGCAATGATGTGGAGCCAACGTGGCACTGACGTGGCTCGTCTTCTTCCTGCAGACGCGTGTGCAGCGCGTGGTGTGCGCGTGTGATGACTCGCCGGCTAGTCAACGGCGCGTGGTGGCACGTGCTGCCCGTGGGTTTCACGTGCTCTCTTCAGGAAGCGCGTGAGGGTGCGTGAATGATGTTCTTGGGATCTTCTTTGCAGTTCTGGACTCCTCTCTTCGAGACCTTGCTCCTGGTATGCTCAAAACCTAATTTTGAGCAACTTGATTTCTGACAATTTCGAAAAAATGCACTCTGTTTTTCTGAAATGCAACCGATTTATCTCTGATACCACTTGTTGGGACTATGAGACACCAGAAATCAATCACACACAATAATACAAGAATATTTACGTGGTTTGGCAATTGCCTACGTCCACGGAGAGCTATCCACTATAGAATTTTTCCGGAGGGAGTTTACACTCTCACTTCTCACAATCTCTCAGATTACACACATTGTAATCACTTGTCTTCTTTTCTTGTCTATATCCAACCCCTCTTCCTCACCTTAATTTATACACAATTGAGGGAGGAGCTCATTGGTTGCCACCGACCCCTTCCATTAGCTAATGGGGTGGGTGAAGTGGAAGAGTGGGAGAGCCACTATCCATAGTGGTTGCTCCATTTGAATGGGCAGTGGAACACTAACAGTAACTATACATTCAATGATTTTACTTACTTTCTTGAAGGAATTAAACTGATAAAGCAGAGTAGGCCCATATCCTAGGATTGGAGCATTATGGAAGCTTAGCCACAATAATGATGCTGACCTGCTGTTAGTAGAAACAATGTGAATGCTTTTTCCTCGATCAACTTTAGCACCATTCTGCTACTTGTGGATTTTCTTTTATTGGGTTGGTTTGTTGTTCTCTATTTTGAGATGTTTGGTTGGTGGATTTTCTTTTATTGGGTTGGTTTGTTGTTCTCTATTTTGAGATGTTTGGTTGGTCTCTCGTCAACCCTCCTCAATGCGGTGCTTGCACATGATTGGGTTAGTTCTGTAGTGCCAACTTAGTTGGGATCATGCTATCTTGTTATGATGCAATTTTGCACACACCATCTTCCCTCTTTGTTTATGTAAGATCTTATTGGTTTCGTTTAGGATGTGGGTTGGCTTTTTGGCTTTAGCTATTTTAGCCTAAGGCTAAAAAGACTCATTTAGGATAGGTTTTTTTGCTTTTTTTTGATTTCTGTGAGAGAAAAAATGAAATGATTATGGTTTGGATGTGAAATTTTGTCTTATTAGACTAAAAAGCCTATTTTGTCTTTTTATGGCCATTTTAGCCCCAATTCACCCCAAGCTATCATGCCAAACCAGTGTTGTATGTTGGTTTTTATCAATAAGATTTATCTCTCTTTTACCGAATCAAGAAAAAAAAGAAAAAAAGAAAGAAAGTTGTAACTAATGTGAGATTCCAACAACCCTTCCTAATTAGCTGCAACATACTTTTTAAGGATTAAAATGTTAAGTTAGTTATAGTCTAACATTTAAAAAGAAAGGTTAAAAAAAGTACTTCTAACTTGAAATCCAATTTTACTAGAAGATGGTGACCAAAAAAAAAAGATGCACTGGTCCGTTGAGAAGAGATGACAACCATAGGATTTGGGATAACCACTGACCTATTGGACTGTTACAGTTTGCCCAATTCAAGTAAATATTTTTAGGACCTAGAATAAGTATTTTGGTCCATAAAGTCAAATTAGGCCAAAATTTGGAACCTGTTTGTTTTTGGGTTGGGCTTAATATGAAATTCTAGCTCAGTTTGGCCTATCTATTTATAAAATATTAATGAAAAATCTTATATTAAACATTTATTAAGGAACCCCAAAATCATTTACAATTGATTTATTAATGACTAAAATTCAAATAATCATTAAAATGGATAAATTAATATAAATCGGATTAAGTGAACCGACTTGAGACTTGAACTTAAAACCTGAGTATTATACTTCTTGAATTCACTCATATATGTATTAAACTGTCCCACATATGCTCTATGTATATTGATTGATTTTCAGTTCATTTGTAGTGTTTGATGTAATTTATATTTTTGTTTGATGTAAAGTTCATTTGTAGTGTTGCTGCCAAGGAATTTTGTGAGTATTTGATCAAGATGTTGAAGATAGGTATTCTCCTAATACTTGTTATATTTAGCGTATTGCATTATATCTTTGCGTAGTATATGTATACAGGATTAATTAGAAATAGTAAATAAATCACAAACAATTGACTCCTACAACGTAGGAGATAAAATCAAATAAAATTATGTTTAGTAAAATATTTTCTTACAAAAATATCAACTAAATTATTAAGCGTTTATGTATAATTTTATAGGCTTTTGTTAACATATATCCTAAAGGCACATGTTAAAAAAGTATTAAATAGGTACAACTACCTCCATTAATAGAGGAAGTTGTAAAAACTTAAATGATGTGTACATTAAATAGTTGTTTTTATTATAAGATCGAAACACCGTTGTTGTTTTTCTTTTCATTTTAACCTTTTAATTTATTTATTTTTGGTATAGAAATAATTTTAAAAATATGAAAAAATTTCTTCTTCTTCTTCTTTTTTCTTTTTTGTATTTATTTTTAATAAATTAATTTCTAAAATTTCAAAATAAATTTTGAAAATTCAACCAAACAAATATAATTTCCAACTAAAGTTCTTTCTAATTTGGAATAACTTATTATAAAAATATTGAAAGATACCGTACATAAAATTCAAAATAAAAAACAAAATAGAAGATAAATGGTGGATAATTGAATAACCATTTATCGGAAAAGTTTGTTGGATTTTAATATTACAATTTTAGTTTTTACTTATTTATTTATAATTAATTTTTATCTTTTAACATCACACTATAGTTAAAAAGCTTACCATCAATTTCATACCTCAAGAATGAGGTATTTTTGTCCACATAAAAGAAGGGCTCAGCTGTGGACTGGACTGTTGGACCCGTGGGGCCCACCATGGATTTTGTTTCAATAATCCGAACCGTTCAATATGTAGAGCTCGTCGAGTAATTTATCCTTGAAAAAATCACATTGATCGGATGTCGATAGTTACTTGATTGGATCAAATTTTTGTCAACAATTTAGTTTGAAAAATATATTTATCGTTGACAAAAATCTGATCCAATCACGTAGCTATCAATATCTGATCAAAGTGATTTTTTATAGGGATAATGTACTTAACAAGTTCTATATATTAAACGATTCAGATCATCGAAACGAAACCTGTGGTGGACCCTCACGGGCCCAACAACACGTTCCAATTCGTTTACGAACTGGAGAGAAGCCAGGTTCTAAAAGAAAATATGAAATTTATTAATATTTTAAAAAACATTAAATGTATCTATACTTTTGTTCAACATTCCCCATGCTAGTGGAAGTAGGTAAAGTTAATTATTACTTTCTCAATATGTGCGCTAAGAGCACATGTTAACAAGACCCAATCTTATACTTGTAAGATTATCTTGATATTTTATAGTGACTTTTGCTTACACTTATTGTAACCATGTTAAATAGGTTTATCATTATATGTATTCATAATTTTTTTAAGTTACTTAATCATTTGCCCCATACCTTTTCCCCTCTCTCTATTGCTTTTTTCACTTGGCAAGTCATCTCATTGTTGACTAATTTCACCAATTCGATGTTGTGCTGGCACATGATTGAGTTTGCTTTGTGGTGCCCTAGTCTTGCTATGATGCTCCTTACACTCACCTCCTTTGTTGATATATCCACCTATATATATAAGAAGCGCTGCACCCTTTGTGGCTCGTATTTTTTTTTTCGATTTTACCCTTTTGCTTGGTTTTATTTATCAGTGGCTTACTTTAGTTTTCTCATTTTGTCTTTTGTTTTTAACTACTCATTTCGTCATTCTCTTTTTCTTTTTTGTGTTATTAGAAATCCTTTAATGAATTTGCTTTGTTATTTTGAAATTGTATATTTTAGTTTTGTTGTGCAATAAGTGGTGGTGGTACCAACCATGGTTCCTATAGAACCAAGGGACAATTACAAAAAAACTCTAGGGTTTGACCTTTATAACACTATAAATCCTAAGTTTTTAATTTTATCATTTGAATCCTAAATTCTTAATTTGTTTTCAATATAAACCATTTACCTATTTTTGTTAACTAAAATCAACGAAAAAAATAGTATTTTAGCCATTAAACCTAATGTAGGTATATATAAAATGTCTAAAATACCCATTTTCATTGAGTTTAATGACTAAAATACCAATTTTCTATCGATTTTACTTAACAAAAATAGATAAATAGTTCAGATGGAAAACAAATCAAAAGTTTAGGGTTTAAATTGATAAAATTAAAAACTCAGGGCTTATTTTGTTACAAGGGTCAAATCTTGTTTTTTTTTTTATAATTTACCCTCAAACCAATAACAATAATGATAGTGGAGATAGAAGATAATGGTTGTGTTGTTGGTGGAAGAATAATGTAATGGAGATAAAAACGAGGGTGGCAGCCATGGTGGAGTGATGGTGATGGTTATGGCAATGGTATGAATTGTAGTAGTAGTAGTTGTGGTGGTGGTAATGTGAATGGCGATTATGGTGGTGGTGGTAGTGAAATGATGGCAGTACTTGTAATAAAAATGACAATAGTAATGAAGGTGGTGGTCGTGGAAGGGTGGTGGATGTTGGTGGTGGTTGTGGTGATGGTGGTGGTAGAGGCAAAGGTGGTGATGGTGGCAGTTGTGAGGTTGTAATGGTGTACATTAATACTTATGTATAAGTATTTATAAATTTAGTCAGAATTAAGCAAGTTTCCTATCATTTAAAGTTTTCTTAATTTTTAGCTTACATTTTAAGAGTCATTTAAATTTTTAAGAGATACAATTTGTTATTATCAAACGAACTTAATTGATTTTTATTTAATAGATTGGGTTTTAGGTGTTGAATTCAGTTATCAAATACTACCAAATTGAGGTGCTGTTTGATAAAATTGAAAACTAAAAGATGAAAATTTAGTACTAAAAATTGAATGCTAATTTTTTTTTAGCTAAAAAATTGTTTAATAAAAATATAAGTGCTAAAGTAAAATAAATTATTTGATATATATGATATTAATAAATTTAAAATTTATTATTTTAAATTTTTTTTATTTTGATAATGAGTTGGTGATGGTGGTGGAAGCAACAATAGTGCCTATAGCGTTAATGACAATGGTGGTGCAACTAGTGAGACAATGGTTGTATTGATGATGGAGGAGTAATGTAGTGATGATGAAAATTGAGTAGCGGTAGTGTAATGAAGGTAGTGGAATGGTGGTGATTATTGTGGAGGTGGAATGACGGTGGTGGTTATGACAATGGTGGCAATGGTTGCGAATGTGAATTGTTGTAGTGGTGGTAGTAACGACAATGGCGATTGTAGTAGTGGTAGTGAAATAATGATAGTGCTTATGAAAATAATGATAGTGGTAAAGAAGGTGGTAGTCGTGGAAGGGTGGTAGATGGTGAGTGGTGGGTGGTGGCGGAGGCGGCAGCGGTGATGGTGGTGGTAGTGACAGCATTGGTGGTAATGGCGGAGGTTGTGAGGTTATAACAATGTATGTTGATACTAATGTATGGTGGTAAAATTTTCTTATTTTGGGTCTACATTTTCAGAACCACTTAAATTTTTAATTGATATTATTTGTGATTATCAAACATACTTAATTAATTATAACTTAATACATTCAAATTTAAATGTTGAATTAAGTTATTAAACACCACCTTAAATAATCTAATTAATTTACATATATTTAAATTTCTCAATAAAATTATTTCTTATGAACCTTCGACCTGTGCCTTGCACAGGCTTTTCTTTACTAGTAGATATGTATATATATATATATCTTGTCTTGTACTCTGATCTTCATCAATATAGTTTTCTTTTGCCGATCAAAAAGAAAAAGATAGATTTCTTAATTTAATCATATTTTGTTTTAGCTTACTTATTTATTTAAGTTAAATTTTATAGCATAATTTTTTATCAACCGAAAAAAACTTTTATTGATGAGGAAACCCATACAAAGTGTACAAGATACATCAATAAAAGAAGAGCAAGTGCTCAAAGCATTATGGCGAGACAAATCAATCTCAACTAGGTTAACACTGAAAAACATACCAAATCATCTGCTGAGCACCACACCACTGTTGGTGAGAAGCCAACAAAGCAAGACAAAACCAAACCAACACAACATCACCCCCAACAGCAAACAAAGTTGCTGCTACATAGTCAAACCACAATTACAAGGAAAATCTAGCCTCCCTAATGTTCAAAACAATATCATGGACTGTGTACTGAACTCCTATGAAATTTGATTTAGCCCACATAGCCACCCTCACCTTAACAAGTTCCCCAATCTCTACAAATTTTGGTTGACGACCATTAAACACCCAATCATTTGGGTTTTTTCGGGTTTCGCGCATGAATTCTTGACTTTAAACTCAATTATTTTAATGATGCGGTTTCGTAGTTTACCCTAACCTTGATAGTTTTGACCTACATACCCATATATTTTACCCTACTTTATCAATGTTCTCCTAAACTTTTTTTATTAAAATCGAGTCGGGACAAATATAATCGGGTTGGGTAATTTTGCCATCTCCTTGCCTTCCAGATCGACCACAACAGGGCAATAGGTACTATTTTCCAAATCTGCCGCTCCATCTTCTTGAACTTGACACCCCTCCGCCATTGAAGCAACCTCTCCACATCTGCAGGTGTTACCCTGCTGATCTCCCACCAATCCAGCAAATCTGACCATACTTTCCATACTCCTGGGCAAAGTAACAGAACATGATTCCCTGTTTCAGCTTCAGAGTTGCAAAAAGGGCATACGTTTTCGCGTATGCTTTACTTACATGTGTTTATGCACCCTTCTCGCATTGTTACACATATTGCATACGTTTTCGCGTATGCTTTACTTACATGTGTTTATGCACCCTTCTCGCATTGTTACACACATTGCATGCGTTTTCGCGTATGCTTTACTTACATATGTTTATGCACCCTTCTCCGCTCTTGCATTGTTACACACATTGCATGCATTTTCGCGTATGCTTTACTTACATGTGTTTATGTACCCTTCTCGCATTGTTACACACATTGCATACGTTTTCGCGTATGCTTTACTTACATGTGTTTATGCACCCTTCTCGCATTGTTACACACATTGCATGCGTTATCGCGTATGCTTTACTTACATGTGTTTATGCACCCTTCTCGCATTGTTACACACATTGCATACGTTTTTGCGTATGCTTTACTTACATGTGTTTTTGTCTCTCTTGTTACACACATTGTATGCGTTGTCGCGCATGCTTTACTTACATGTGTTTATACACTACTCGATTTGCATTGTTATGCACCACTCGGCTCACGTTGTCGCACGTGCCCTCCTTGCATTGTTATGCTTGTTTCAAATCGCATTGTTATGCACCCCTTCCACCCGCATTGTCATGCACCCCGTCGCTCGCGTTGTCACGCACTTTTCACTTGCGTTGCTATGCATGTTTCTAACGATGTTGTACCTGTTAAGTTTATTTCTTTTGCAGGCACGATATTGTATGTACGGTTCATTTGAAGCTGGCGCAACCAGATGAACCGCACAGGTATTGTATTCTCCGCGTAAGACTTAGCGAGAATTACATAATTCTCTTACATCCTTTTCTGCATTGTAATGTAGTTTGGTTTTTGGCTTGCTTAAAACTGTTGCATGTTATGATTTGTTACAGCTTTCTTTGCATGATCATAAGTTATGCTCAGCTTTGTGCATTGTTCTTGCATCTTGCCCCTGCCTTCGAGCACATATCTTGCTATCCTGCATGCTTGTCTAAATCTTCGGCCTTGTCAAAAATGGGTCGTCTCTGGGCTTTGACATTCACTCCCGTCATTGTTATCACTTTCGAGTTTTGTGAAAGAGGGGCAACTGTAGACACCCCATTTTTGACCGTTCTCAAGACTTGGACATCATCGTCTGAACATTTGATGATCATCCATCCTCGTGTTCGTTTTGAGTTCTCGAAGGTCTCGGCTACGCACCTTGTCTCAAGATCTCTCAACTTATCTGTTTTGTGCTTGGTCATGGACTAAACACTTGTGGTTTTGCTTCTAAGGGGAGAGGGTGGCTTGTTTGGCATCCCCTCAACCCACCGGCCATGGCATGAGGCCATCGGCCCCTTTTTCTTGCCACTGGCCAAGAGTGTTGGCCGGTCGGCACTATATTTGGTCGACCGGCCATTGTGTTGGTCGATCGGCCATTTTTGCTGGCCGAACCCTGTTTATCTACTTTATGCAGATATTTTGTGCCAGCTGGCACCCATTATTCCCCCCCTCCATACACGTGTATGGAGGGATTTGCTCCTTGCTTGGCTTCTCTTGCAAGCCTTAGAATTTGAACCTCTATAAAGAGGGAGCCCCTCCTCCCTCCTCCAAGGTTCAGAAAATTTGTTCTTGAGAAGATAGATATACTGTTGTATCTATTTTACTTAGTTTGGTCTTGTTTTGCGACCTAAAGTGAGTTTCGTCTTACTTTTGCACTAGTACACCTAGCATTACACCATCCTTGGGTTGTTGAAGCCTTAGAAGGTTGTTGTTAGGGTTCTTGGACTGGTTTTGACCAAAGAAAGGTGCTGGAGCGTTGTTCCTAAAGAAGGTCTACAAAGGTGAGCATCCTTACTTTAGTTACCCCTTTCTTGCTTAGGCTTTTATCCATTCTTGCTTATTGTTTTAAGCTTTGACTATAATTGATAAAAGTTCTGATTTTGTGTGCTTTAGAACTTTGTTTAAGGTCACTTTGAGGTTTGTGGTTGTCTCCCTCCTCCAAGGCCTTGTTAGGCCTTGTTTTAGGCCATACCTTTTGGCCATTGTTTTGGTCTTTGCATGACCTCTCTACCACTGAAATCCAGAGGATTTTCAGTGGTAGAGAGGTGGTTTTGAGGTCCTAAATAGGAGAGGGTCATCCCTTCTCCTTGTTGTCTTTAATGCTTGCATAAATGGCTTATGTGGTAGCATGTGTGTTTAGTTTGTTTTAGCTCCATTTCAGTATGTATTAGGCTTTTTTTTTTGCCATGATACACCTCTGTTTTGAGTTGGTTTAAACATGCCATGTATGCTTCATACACTTGTCTTGTAATCCCATGATTTGGCCTTAACATGCATCATGTTGTAACATGTGTTTTTAGCATGATTTTGGCTCAACTCCATGAAGCTTTTAGCCTTGTTGTAGCATGCTTAAGCTCTGTTTTTCATTGTTTTGGTTGTGCTTACATTGTTTTGTATAGCCACCATGCAATCTAGCTTGTTAGCTTTGAGTGTCCAAGTTGCTAGCATGCTCTATTTGGATCATTTCAGTGGTTTGGCATCACTTAGAATGTTACTTCAGTCCATATTTCATGCTTGAATACTTGCACTTATCACTCCTTTAATGGCTTAAAGAGTTTGTGTTTTACACCTCATGAATGTGTCATTGCGTATGCTTCCATGCTTAGGCCATTTAGATGCCATCTAAGTGTGTTTTTGGCCTTGTCTTGACTTGCATTGGGACTATTTTGAGTCCCTTTAACCCTTTGGGACTTGCCTTGTATGGTCATGGTTTGAGCCCTTTGGTTAGCCTTAGGCCTTGGACCTTCTTGCATGCTTTACTTGCTTTATTTGGTTGATTTGGCATCATTCCTCGCATATTTTCAGAGCTTAATGCATTGTCATATTCTCATATTTATCACATCTTGTTCATGCTTGAGGATTGTGCATGGTTGCCTAAGTGTTGGACCACTCACATGTGCATGATTGTTTTGCATTTTCATGCCTCCAATTCTTGACTTTGGCCACTAGTTTTGGCTTATTTGAGAGCTGCCCATTTTGGTTTAAGACCATCCCCGCATGTTGTTGCATGCTTGCCTTGTATGTTGTCACATACTTATTGCATATTTGGTAAATTGCATGTTGTAGCATGCTAGTTCAATTGTGCCTCGTTGTGTAGTAAATTCATGACATGTTGCCGCATGCTTAAGTTGTAATACATTTGGCATGCATTCTCCTTTTTTAGTTACTTAACATGTTGTCACATGTTTGCCTCACATGTTGTTGCATGTTCATCATTGGCATTGTTGTTACATGCTTGTTTGTTTAGGTTGTACGCCTATTGCACATTGCTTGCTTACATGCCTAGGTTGCATAGCATTAAGCATGCATCCTTTGCCCCTTGGTCAACCATGATGGAGGTTAGGGCCCCCTTTTGTGTTTATGTGCATTCATTGTACATTAATTTGCACACTCGGCTCCTTTGGCCATCATGCATTAAAATGCATGATTGATGGTCTGAGGGTCGAGGACTATATTCCCTTGAGCTCATGACATGATAGAGAGAGTGGTCATGCACACATTGCCTTGAAAATACATTGCCATGCTCTGTTTGTCCTCTGCTGCAGCAAAACGGGATTCTGCAGGAAGAGATGGTCGGCCGGCCATCTTCAGTGCCGACCGGCTATGAATTGTTGGTCGAGATCCCCACAAATGGTCGATGACCAGTTCCCCATGGCCGGTGGCCTCACCTCTTGGTCGGTGACCTCCCACAACCCTCAGGGAGTAGTTCAGAAGTAACTTTGAGACTTGCGCAGTGTTCAGAGGTGCAGAGCAGTGTAAACAGAGGCAGCATGAGTATGGCGATGAATTTCTGAGCGAAGCCGAGCGTGCACGCATTCATCCCTCTTCCCGAGGCCTCTTTACTGCTTTCTTAGCTTAATTAATTCATTTAATTAATTAAGTATTATGTAATATTTAATTGGCTTGTTAGTTAATTAATTTGTATTACTCTTTCGGTCCCTCCCTCGAGAGGGCGCAATCGTGTAATAAGCGTGCGTGTGTGTGATGCATGTCTTCCAACCCCACGTCTTTCTCCCTTTTACTTACTTGCTTTTCATGGTTAGTTCTAGGGCACGTTTCAATTAGCATCCTTATGCTATGCATGTTTGCATCATTTATCTGTATTGCATACATCGGGCTCGGCGCATCATACTAACTGTATTGTATTTAAATTCCAAGTTGAATACATGTGTCGAATTGTCGCATCTCATATGCCATTTTAGATTAGCCGAGCCTATTCTAGTTACATTTTGCCTACGATGCATTAGCCATCTTAACATGGACTTGGATCATACATTTGATTACTAACATGTTCTTTGTTTTAGCTCGGAGTACACTGTGAGTGTTTATGCTTTAGCATCTTGCATGTATGTGAGTGTTAACATGAAAGCATGCTTACCATGAGGCTAACTGCTTATGTGTTTAAACTGCCTGAATGCCTGTGGGTGAAGGTTGGATTACTTGAATTGGGATAATTCATTGAAATTCGTGATTTAGCCTACTTGCGAGTAGCAAACTTCAAACCATTTTCCAAACAAATGGATATGCGATGCTTTGTTCCAAATTAGACGATCTAGTCTATACTTGTGTGTTGTGCGCATCACATAGTAATTCTAGCTAATTAACCGGAATAAAAACACATATGTCTTCAAAACAAAATATCATGCTTAGTACAGGTCGATCTTCAGATCGGGCGAGCATGGGTGCTCATAGCTGACCTTCCCCAATCGTACCCAAGTTCCTGAGCCGAGGCAACTTTGGTGATGAAGGACACGTGGCCTTAGGCAACGAGTCAGGGTTTCCTAAATTCCCTCAAAATAAAATATTTAGGTGGCGACTTTGTATCTGGCAAAGTAGTCCATGTTGGGCACTTCTTTCTTAAAAATCTGTTTTCCAAAAACGATTTGCTGGATTTGGACTCTTTGGTGATTTATCAGTCTTGCATTTCACTTTGTGAGATCAGATTAAGAACCGTGACAACTGAGTCCGAACTGTGGTAGTATAAAGCCTGAGGGCGTGTCCACACATACATCTCTCTATTATTCAATCTCACTTCTTTTTTATCCCTCCCCTGGTAGTTGATGGATAAACAGGAAGTTGCGGCTCTTGCCTCTAGCACTCTGCAAGATTCTCGTTCTTCTGCACACAGCTAGTGAGTTCCTCCCACAGAAGGGTTGTGCTACAACTGGGTGTGTAGCAAATCTGCAGCTGACATCAGTTGATGACGCCCTTGGCCAATTCGGATATGACCAGACCTGTCCAGATGAAGGAGTGGAATATCTTGATCCATTCCAGTTCGTGCTTCACACATAGCTTGATACCTTGCTGCTGGGAGGATGAAAGAGCTTTCAGCCCTTTGTTGTTACCTCCAGTTGTGCCCTTTTCTGGCAAGTGTGTTGACAACGGAGAAAAGACAGGAAGCCTAACTCAACTGTGCCCCTAGTTCACCATTTGACCATTTTTTTGTTTTGGTTTTCTACTAAAACAATTTTGACCAAAATGAGAGTTAGATTAACATACTTGTTCAACTTTTGATTTGAAATCATGCAAGTTAGGTTATAAGCACTGAAAAATTCCCTTTTTTGGGTCCAATAAATGGTCCAGTTTTCGAAAAAATGGAGCAATTTTCGAGAAAATTAGTCAACCTCAGTAAAAATTCTCAAAAACTATTTTTGCAAATGGCCACTGCTCGACCAACACGGAATTTGCTCTTGAGATGCACAACCTCAGATCCAAAACAATGGAAAATTGCCCCTTGTCTAAATGGCACTGCATGGCAACAGAAAGTTGTCCCTTGTTTGAATGGCACCGCAACACACTGTATGGCAACGGAAAGTCACCCCTTGTTTGAATTGCACAAGACACTGCTTGTATATGGCAGCGGAAAGCTGCCCTTCTTTGAATTGCAATGACACCGTAACTAGTTCTCATAGTGAAGATCACAACCGAACTCTCGGATACAGAAACGACAAAGATGATCAGAACCATTACATAGACACAGTCGATTTGGAAGTGTTTATGGCTGGACTTCATAATGATGTTGCCTACGTATCCCAAAGATGGGAATCAAGCCTTACATAGTTCGGGGTTAAGGTACACTCGGGTATTAACCTCTCCTTTTGCGCTCTAACTTTTGCCAAGGCCGCCCTTCCGGGTTTTCAACCTTGCAAGCTCTGTTTTTCTTTTCTTTTCATTTCTTTTCTTCTTTTCATTTCTTTTTTTTTTTTCATTTTCTTCATTTTTTCATTTTTGTTCTTTTCTTTGCTCTTTTCTTCTTTTTCTTTATTTTTCATTCTTTGCATTTTTCCTTTTCTTTTTTTTTTCTTTTTGCTTTTTCTTTTGCTCTAACTTTTGCGTGGGTTGCCCTTCCGGATTTTCGGCCCAGCAAGCCTCTCAAGGGTAAAAGTGTAACTTGTCCATGTTGAATGGTTTTGAGTTCTCGAAGCCATTTGAATCCAGGAGAATGGCTGCTGTTCGCTGATGATGTACAAGTCCATCCAATAGGGGCTGAAGTTGCCCCTAGTGTTGCAGATAGGAACTCGGTTGTCCTTCAGCAATACTTTCTTCTTTCCTCCATTCTGAGATTTGGCATTCTTTCCAATCTTCATTGGTTTGCAAAAGGACTCATCCTTTGAATCTTTGAACACATTTGACATTTTTTTTTGCCCTTAGTTCAAGGGCTATTTTTTACCTAACTTTGCAAGCTTCTTTTGATGACATCTGATCTTCTTGATATGACTTTTCTTGCCGCTGGTTCATGGGCTGCTTCAAATCTGGCCTCACTTCATGATTGACCTTTGAACATTCTGAATCCAAGTTCAAGGTTTGAAAGTAAGGGTTCGAGTTTGAAGACTGAGAGCGATCCTAGGCTGCACAATCTCAAGAGTGATTCCACCAAGGTCTTCACAGGACGGCGCAAAACATTTTCTGAAATCTTTTAAGAAAGCGACTAGTCGCTCGCGTTGAAGACAATGCAAAACCAATTTGGATCAAGCCAGGATCCTTCTCAGTACTCACATTAATAAGCATGATCTCAATCATTAAGGGCTTAGCACATCTCTCTTTCTCTCAATTGATCAAATTTTGCAAAACCCGAGGAATTCCTCCATCTTTGTTTTTATCACAATGTTCAAAAAGTTTTGAAAAACTTAGGTCAATGCAATAATTTTCAAGGCACAGAAAAGTAGGTGAAAAGTACTGCCATTTCATTCAAATTTTCTGGCACAACAGGTTCGAGGTAGAAACAAACACAAAAGCGTGAAAACCACTGTTGTTTCATTCAGATCTTCTGGTGCAACTGGGCCCATGGTAGAAACAGACTCAAAAGAGTGGGTGTAAAAGACAAAAACCAAAACAGGCAAGTGATGTTTG
Organism: Camellia lanceoleosa; assembly: GCA_025200525.1. NCBI lineage: Eukaryota > Viridiplantae > Streptophyta > Magnoliopsida > Ericales > Theaceae > Camellia > Camellia lanceoleosa. Next base: position 662,449 of record JANUSC010000083.1, on the reverse strand, counting down.
AGGTAACACCCCGAAATCACCTAACTCTAACAAAACAGGACTGACTCGATACAACAAGATAGACCCCAACTGACTTAGCATGAAAAGATTGACTTTATACAACACAACAAAACTGACTGAATACCCAAATCAGAAAGCACAAAAACTTGCATTCGCAAAATGCTCACAATAGTGCGTGCCATACGCTACATCTAGAGTAAACTGAGCGCCGCCCGCAGGTGGTTAATTCCCCTTACCATATAATCACATGATCCCCCGAGTTCACTGATCCAGTGACAATAGACTTTGCTGAGCTTGGTGGGATGATGACCTCGTTGTCAATCAAATCCTGTACTTCATCGCGAAGACGAAAGCAGTTGTCGGTGTTATGACCGGTTTGTTGATGGTAGGCACAATACTGGGTAGCATCATGCGAGAGAGGGAGGTTATTCGAAAGAGGACGAGGCTCGAGGGGTTTGAGATGGCCCTTTTCAGCAAGGATTTGAAAAGCCTTGGACAAAGGCATATAGAGGGCATGGAAAACCCTGCGACCTCAGGGTAGATACTTCGAGGTTTGCGGATTTTTGCTTAGTGCACTAGCAAAGGGGTCAGCAGGTGTTGGCTTGGTTTTCTGATCTCTTCCGAGTGCAGGGTTAGAGCTCAAAGGATCGTTTCTGGTATAACGGCCCTTCTCCCGGTTCTTCCCTTGCCTTGAACTACTCTCATTCTGAGTAACAAAAGTGTCATCCACAGTTTTTGCAATAATTACGAGCACTTGCTATTTATTCAGTTCTTCGGCTTTCAAAGCCTCAACAACCCATAGATGGTGTTCATAGGGGTTAATGTCTGCCCCCACCTTGTTCTTTCCACTTGCCTCAGCTTGGTCGAAGGTTTGGGTCGCTACATTAGTGCGAAGTCCAGTTGTTGTCAACATGTCATTGCCCAAACTTGGGGTGGCTTCAGGTTGGCCAATTTCAATTACAATTCGTCCCAGGAGTGGGGAGTCTTCTGACGTGAAATTTTTGACATTTGATGTGGTTGATGGCAGAGCCGATATTCCAAAGGCTAGATCAGCCACAGTTCTCTGAAGATCGCCAATCATTCCTATCAGCTCAAAAGTAGTGGGCTCCCGGGTTTGAAATGATTAGGGTTCCAAGACTGGATGTGTAGTAGGTGCCCCAGACGAGCGTTGTATTTCAACATCGGTCTCACCCTGCATGGTGATTCCCTGGTTTAATGCCGCTGTCATGACCCCAATTTCTTCTGAATTCTGCGTCATCATAAGTCTGCTGAACTGAACAGAGGTGGTGTGACTGTTGACTAACAGATCAGATGAACCGGTGAGCCTTGACTGGCCTTTCTCTGCCTTGCCTCAACGAAGGAAAATACTAGCTGCTCTTAACCGAATCTCTAACCTGACAAAGTCTATCAGCACTAGTCCAATATACCGGGGGGGATATTTGGAGCCTTCTGAAGCTATGGTTACGAGACCCTACCTAGCAAAAGAGAAAGACAACATCTCAGCCCCTTTTCATTGGAATAGATACAAGCGTAGTTGAATGACTGCACTCTCAACTGAACTCTGCCCAAAATTCTACTTGTAAACCGATACCCTCAGGTAAAACTGATTTCCCCTAAAATACTGATGCCCTCAGGCCTGATAACCAGACTTGCAAACTGATACGCACATTCCTGTAGAGGCACACTCTAAAAGCACATAGCAAGCAAATGAGAGCCAAAACACCCCTATGTTGGGGTAGGGTTTCCCTGTCCTATTTTGTCAGGAGCTAGGGTTCACTACGCCTTGACGGTTTAAACAACCTACAATCGGGTAAGCAACTTTGTCCTAGTTTGGAATGATCACTATGGATTCCGATATACACTAGGTCGAATGGTCAAAAGGTGCACCGGTAAAAATCGGGTTTTGCTCCCATCGTGGCAGCAATGTAAGTCGACCTTATGGCATGCAGCCTAAGGCAAACCGCTCAGGAATAGCAGACGGCGAACACGGTGTCCTAGGCACACCAATGCAAATGCAATGCAAAGAAACACATAAGTGTAGTCAAAACAAGATATCATGAGTTCGAGTCAAGTTCTCTAAATCCCCAGTGGAGTCGCCAAAGCAGAGGCGTGCCTAACGTCTTCTTGGCTCAGCGCACAAAGGCGCGAAATTCATTTTGTTCTCTAGCTACTATAGTTCGGACTCAAATGTCACGGTTCTGAATCTATTCTCACAAAGTGCAATGTAAGACCGATAAATCACCAAAGAGTCCAAATCCGGAAAATCATTTTGGAAAACTGATTTTTATAAAGAAGTGCTAAACATGGACTGCTTTGCCAGATACAGAGTCGCCACCTAAATATTTTAATTTTTTGGGGAAATTGAGGAAACCCTGACTCATGCCAAAGGCCACGTGTCCGTCATCACCAAAGTTGCCTCCGCTTGGGAACTTGGGTACGAGAGGGGAAGGTCATCCAATGAGCACCCCTGCTCGCCCGATCAAAGATCGGCCTTTACTGACATGATATTTTTTTTTTTTGAAAACATATGTGTTCTTATTCCGGTTATTAACCTAGAATTATTATGTGATGCGCACAACATACAAGTATAGACTAGATCGCCTAAGTTGGAACAAAACAATGCATGTTCGTTTGTTTGAAAACGGTTTAAAGTTTGCTACTCGCAAGTAGGCTAAAAGAAAAATTTCGATGAATTGTTCCAATTCAAGTAATCCAACCTTCAGCCACAGGCATTCAGGCAGTTAAACACTTAAGCAGTTAGCCTCATGGCAAGCATGCTTTCATGGCAACATTAACACACATGCAGTATGCTAAAGCATAAACACTCACAGTGTACTCCGAGCCAAAACAAATAACTGGTTAGAAATCATGCATGATTCTAGGTCATGTTAAGATGGCTAATGCAACACATGCGAAAAGGAAGCTAAAATAGGCTCGGCTATTCTAGAATGTCATGTGAAATACAGCTTGATACATGTATTCAAATTGGAATCAAAATACAATGCAATTAGTATGATGCTATAGACACCCCATTTTTGACCGTCCTCAAGACTTGGACGTCACCGTTGGAACACTCGGTGATCATCCTTGTTTGTGTTCGTTTGGAGTTCCCGGAGTTCTCGGCTACGCGCGCCTTGCCTCAGGACCTCCGAACTCGACCGTTTGTGTTTGGTTTTGCACCAAACACTTGTGTTTTGCCTTGGAAGGGCAGGGAATGCCTTGTGAGGAATCCCCACACACCACCGGCTGGGGCTAGAGGCCACCGGCTGGATAGAGTTGCCACCGGCACTTTATTGTGCCGACCGGCACTCTTTTGTGCCGACCGGCACTAAGTTTTGTCAAAATGACACTCTTTGCCGGCCGGACACTGTGCATTTGCTTTATGAGATATTTTCATACAGCTGTGTGGTTTGGTTTCCCCTCCATACACGTGTATGGAGGGATGAGCATGTTTGGAGACTTAGCTTGTAAGTCTTTTTGCCTATAAGAGGAAGGCTTCTCTTCTTGGCTTAGGGTGGGAATTCTAGAGAGAGTTTAGCCATTTTAGACAGACCAAGTTCTGGTTTTTAGGGTTAGAATAGATACACATCTTATCTCTCCCTTTCCCTTTGTATTCTAGGTGTATAAGTTCATATTATTGCACACAAACACCTACTCTTTCACCTTTTCTTGGTGACCTCAAAGACCAGAGCTTGTTCTTGAAGTTCTTGACTGATTTGGAGCTCAAAGAAGCCACAACATCAAGCTTGGTGAAGAGGTCTACAAGGGTGAGCTAACTAGTCCCCTTTTTCCCCATTTTTGCACTCCATTTCTACTTGCTTTCAAACTGTTTTTGGGCTTAGTGTTTAGCAAAAAATAGTTCTGATTTTTAGCCCTCTTTATTATATATTAAGAGTGCTTAGTGGTTTGGGGAAGTTTGACCCCCTTTAGGCCTTGAAAAGGGTCCTTTTTTGTGCTATTTTGGAGAGATCCGAGATTTTTGTGCTTGGGCCTCTCCACCACTGAAATCTTGAGGGATTTCAGTGGTGGAGATGGTGCCATAAAGTCTCCAAAAGGGGAGGGCCACCCCCTCTCCTTGATGTCCTTGAAAAGGGCAAGTTTTGCCTCTTGGGAGAGCACCATGCTTGAGTGTCTGTTGAGCATGTTTGGTTTGCTTTCCATGCTTATTATGCCATGTTTTAACATGTCTTTAAGTTGGTTTTGGTCTCCTATGCATGCTTAGCATGGTTGCCTTGTAATGCCCTTTTTGTGCCTTAACATGCCTAGTTTGTATGCCTTCATTTTTAGCATACTTTAGGCCTAGATTTGTGAAGATTATGTGCTCATATTGCCATGTTTTAGGTCTGTCCATAAGTGTTTTGGTCAATCTTGGCATGTTTAATATGGCTCCTTTGTATCCTTGGCTTGTGAGCCTTAAGTGCATAAGTGTTGCATACCTTTGCTTGCATTGTTTTGATGGTTTGGAACCACCTAGCATGTTATTTCAGTCCCCTAGAGGTGCTTGTATGTTTACCTTGCATGCTTCTTTGTGACTTCTTAAGCTTGTGTTAAATGCTCCATGTTTTGGCTTTAATGCATGCCTTTGGTTTCAAGCTTCTTAGATGCCATCTAAGTGGTCCTTTGGGCCTAATTTGACATGCTAGAAATCTGTTTTAGGTTGATCAATGCATGCCATGAGTGTTTGTGCTAGGTGTGGTTTAATGCCCTATTGGCTTGCCTTAGCCTAAGACCATTTGCATGCTTCGTTTGGCATGCTTTGTTGCATGATTTGGCATCATGTTTAAACATGAATTTCAGAGCTTTTCATGCGTGCTATTAGTCCATGTTTCTGCCTTTTAAGTGTGCATGGGAGTTGCTTATTTGTGCCTTGGGTTTAGACCATAACACTTGCATGTGTGTGAGTGTGTTTAGTCTCCATTTCTAGGCACTTTGGCCACTGATTTTAGGCCCATTTGGGTTGCCTAATTCATGTCTAAGTCTACCATTTCATTTGGTTTGCATGCTTGTGCTATATGCTTGCTTGTATGCTTGCATGAGTGCATTGCATTACCCTTGTTGCATGGTAGATAACATGACTAGGTTGCATCATGTCAACATGCATTCCTTGTCCCTTGAGTTGGTGATAGGGATTGGGACTTTGGTTTGTTTGATTTGCATACATTTGAAAGCAAAGTTGCATTTTTGGTTCTTAGGGCCATCATGCATGAAAATGCGCGATTGGTGGTCCAAGAATCGAGGCATATGCCCCTTTGAGTCACTAACATGATAAGGGATGTGTGTAGTGCATAAATGGCTTGAACTGCATTGCCTTGCATGTTGTTTCCCTCTGCTGCTGTGAGTTGCAGGTTCTGCAGGTATTTACTGCCGGCCGGCACTCTTTAGTGCCGACCGGCAGTCAACAAATAGCCGATGGCTTATTTTAATGCCGGTGAGCTCATTCTACTGCCGGTGGAAGTTCCACCTAGCCGATGATGTCCCCCAGTGCCCTGAGAGGTGCTCCTGGGACTTTGGCAATTTTCTGAGGAGGAGAGCAGAGGAAACAGAGGCAATCCGTGTACGGCAGTGCGGTTCCAAGCCAGTCCTGAGCGCGCGCTGCTTTTGGCCCTCATCTCGAGGCGATTTATTGTTTAATTAGGTTAATTAATTTATTTGATTAATTCAGTTAATTTTGTAATATTTAATTAGCTAGATTAGTTAATTATTTATTTGGTTCTGTATTATTATTCGGTCCCTCCGAGTGAGGGCAAAAATGTAATAAGTGTGTGTGAGTGGGTGTATGTCTTCCAATCCCCACTTCTTTCTATCCTTTTTATTTACCTGCTTACAATGGTAGATTAGGGCATTTTCGATTAGCATACCTTATGCAATGCATGCGTGCATTCATGCATTTGTTCACATGCACCGGGCTCGGTACATCATACAAACTGCATCGTAACTTTCAATTTCCAAATTGAATACGTGCTACGTAAAACGTTTCACATGCCATGTTTAGGGTTAGCCGAGCCTACTCTAGATTGCATTTATGCTTGTGTTGCATTAGCCACTTAACATGAACTAGGTCATGCATGTTTGCTAACCGGTTTCTTTTTTTTGGCACGGAGTACGATGTAAGTGTTTTTGCTTTAGCATATCGCATGCGTGTGAATGTTTGCCATGACAGTATGCTTGCCATGCGGCTAAATGCTTACATGATAAACTGTTTGTATGCCTGTGGGTGGAGGTTAGATTGCCTAAGTTGGAACAACTCGTTGAAATCCGAATTTTAGCCTACTTGCGAGTAGCAAAAACCAACACGTTTTCTGAGACAAAACGGATATGCAATGTTTATTCCCAAATTAGGCAATCTAGTCTATACTTTTGTGTTGTGCGCATCACATAGTAAATTCTAGGCTAATAACCGGAATAAGAACGCATAAAGTTTTCAAAAACGGATATCATGGTTAGTAGAGGCCGGTCTTCGGACCGGGCGAAAGGGGGTGCTCATAGCTGACCTTCCCCGATCGTACCCAAGCTCCCAAGCCAAGTCACTTTGGTGATGACGGACACGTGGCCTTCGGCACCGAGTTAGGGTTTCCTAAATTCCCCCATTTTAAAATATTTAGATGGCGACTCTGTATCTGGCAAAGCAGTCCATGTTTGGCACTACTTTTCAAAAAATCTGTTTTCTTCAAAACGATTTGCCAGAGGTGGACTCTTTGGTTCAGATTACGAACCGCAGCTAAAACAAAAAAGGTAGGAGAGTCCGAACTGTAGCGGAGGTCCCTCGCGGGCTGGTTACAGTTTCTGGAGACTCTGCTGGGGACTTTAGAGAGCTTGACTCGAACTCGTGATATCCTGTTTTGATTTCGCTTATGTGTTTCTTTGCATTGCATTTGCATTCGTGCGCCTAGGAACACAGTGTTTGCCATCTGCCATTCCTGAACGGTTTGCCAGAGGCTTGTCTTGTCAAGACATGTCCATAAAATTTGACGGTTGTGGGCTCTGACGGCATGGGAACACAAACCCGATTTCTTAGGGCACCCTTTGACCATTCGACCTAGTGCATAGTCGGAATCCATAGTGACCATTCCAAACTAGGACAGGTTGCTTACCCGATGCTAAGTTGTTTGAAACCGCTGTGTGCGTAGTGAAACCCTAGCTCCTGACAAAATAGGACAGGGAAACCCTACCCCAATATAGGGGTGTTTTACTCTCGCTTATCTGCTATGTGCTTTTAGAGTGCGTCTCTAACAGGAAGGTACATGTTAGTTTGCAAGTTTGAGCATCCGGCTCAAGGGGCACCAGTATCAGTGTTGTTGAGGAACCAGTTATATCTGCGGGTATCAGTTCGATTCTGGGAACAGTGTTTTTTGGGGGACAGTTATCAATAGTAGAGATCAGTTGTTTGCCTGCGTCTGTGTTTGATCTGTTTTGAAATTTGAAATCTTTGTCCGTTTTCCTTCGATTCGAGTTGAGAAAGTTGAAACGAGAATAGTCGATGTTTCCCTTCTTTGGCGAGGACTAAGGATGACTTGAGCTCGAGAAGAAATAGTGGTTATAATGACGCATTGGATCAAGGGATTACCCTACAGAGTGAGACCGGCATTGATATGCCGCACCCTCCTAGGTCGCCCGCTGCACACCCGATCTGGGCCCCCCAGTTCTATCAGGCTCGCGAGCCCACTACATTTGAGTTAATGGGGATGATAGGCGATCTTCAAAGGTCTGTGGCAGATCTCGCCTACGGGATGTCAGCCTTGCCACCGGTTGCACCTCATCCCGGGAATTTCGAGCCCCAAGAGCCCCCGCTATTGGGGCGGATTGTAATTGAGCTTAATCAGCCGGAGATGGCCTCCACCCACAACAGTGATGTTTCAGTACCAACCCAAACCTCTCACCAGGCTGAGGCCGGAGGTAAAGACAAAGCAAAGGCCGATGCCGACCCCGTGGAACAACTGCTGTGGGCAGTCAAGGCTTTGAAAGCCGGGGGAATGAGCAAACAACAGGTATTCGCAATTGTAACCAAAATTGTGGATGATGTTTTCCCCACTCTACCTGAGGGTAGCTCAAGTCAATAAAAAAATCGGGACAGGCCCCGTCATGCCAGGGTGGCTCCTCCCATTCCCAACCCTACACCGGGAAAGGATCGGAAATCTAAGCCTGCGCCTGCCGACCCGTTCGCCAGCACGTCAAGCAAGAACACTCAGAATTCCAAGTACCAGCCCCGGGGGCACAGGGCCTTTCATGCTCTCTACATGCCGTTGTCTAGGGCACTCATCATTCTGGATAAGAAAGGGCATCTTACGCCTCTAGAGCCTCGACCTCTGCCGAAGAACCTCCCGGCGGGCCATGATGCCACACAGTACTGTGCGTACCACCAGCAAACTGGCCACTCCACCGATAATTGCTTTCGCCTCCGCCATGAGGTGCAAGATCTGATTGACAATGAGGTCATCCTCCCACCCACCTCAGCTAAATCTGTCACCACTCAGCTGTTGGATTTTGAGGACACCGATACTGCGAGTATGTAGTTGGGGTTCAACCGCCGGCGGGCAGCGCCTCGAGTTCTTGATGTGGCGTCTGGCACGCATTTTTTGAGCATCTACGAATGCTAGTTTTGTAAATCCTGGCTTGGGTACCGAGTCAGTCTTCTGTCTTGTTTTGAGTCTGTCTCCTTGTAAAGAGTCAGTCCTTTTTGCTTACGGGTCTGTCTTTTTGTAACGAGTCAGTCCCTCTTTTGTATAGAATACCAGGTGACTCTGGGGTTGTTGCCTCGAGCACCGTTTTGTTTTATAATTACTTCTTTTTGCTTTCTTTTTGGGTCTGTCTCTGTTGAGGAGCCAGTTGCATCCGGGGAATCTGAATGAAGCAGCTGCGGCTACCGTGTTTTCGTGCTATTTGTTTTGGGCTAGTTGTGCCAGAGAATTCGAATGGGCCGACAGTGCATTCCACTTGCTCTTTTGTGCCTTAAAAAATTATTGTTTTGACCTAAGTTTTTCAAAACCCTTTTGAACACTGCAGTGATAAAAACGAAAAGGAAGGAACTCCTCGGGTTTTAGAAAACTTTGATCAAGTTGAAAGAAAGAAAGGCATGCTAAGCCCTTAATGATTGAGATCATGCTTGTCAGCGTGAGTACTGAGAAGGACCCTGGCTTGATCCAGACTGGTGCCACACTGTCTTTAGCGCAAGCGATTCGTCGCTTTCTTAAAAACTTTCAAAAACAAAATATTTTGCGCAGTCCTGCGAAGACCTGTGTGGGATCGCTCTTGAGATTGCGCAGCTTAGGATCGCTCTCAGCCTCGAGACCCCACCCCTCATTTTCAAACCCCGGATCAGCATCCAAAATATCCGAAAGTTAGCCATCAGTGTGGGGCCTGTGTGGCCAGATTCGAAGCAGCCCTTGATCAAGAGGCACCGAAATCAGAGCAAAAGAACAGAATTCACCAGTGGAAGCTTGCAAAGCAACCGTGATGGATTCTCCTGCAAAGCACTGCAACAGTCATTCTCCCGGAAACGGGGAGGCTCCGAATTCAAAAACCATTTGGCATGGACTTGCTACGCTTTTACCCTTTGAGAGGCTCGCTGGGCCGAAAACCCGGAAGGGCGACCCAGGCAAAATTTAGAGCAAAAAGAAAAATACAAAAGAAAAGAAAAAAATCAAAATCAAAAAAAGAAGAAAAAAAGAAAAAAATACAAAAAAAAATCAATAAAAAAGAATGCAAAAGAAAAAGAAAGAAGAAGAAAAAAAGAAAAAAGAAGAGAAGAAAAATATAAAAAATGAAAAGAAGCTCGCAAGGTCGAAAACCCGCATTGGGCGCCTTGGCAAAAGTAAGAGCCTAAAAATAGCGAAGGTTAAAATACCCGAGTGTACCTTAACTGGAACTGCGTAAGGCTTGATTCCCATGTTTGGGATACGTAGGCAACTTCATCCTGAAGTCCAGCCCCCAACGCTTTCATAGCGTCTCAGTC